>CAUYRT010081940.1:0-40741 GCA_963574885.1 Lepilemur ruficaudatus
GAGTGCTAGGATTACAGGCGTGAGCCACTGCGCCCGGGCGAGAGTTGTAACTTTGATCAGATTGTCACTGTGGTCCGTGATCTTGGAAATGGTCAAGAACCCCAGCTGTAGTTCACCTGTCATCCTTGTGGGCAAAAGTGACAGGACGACCTTTCTCTCCAGTTTAGTTACTGGATGTGAATCATGGCCCTCCCGGGTCAGACCAAGAGCAAAACCTGAATATAAATCTGCTTAGAGCTACAGCTTTTCTTGCCAGTGTGCTTTTTGTGATTGTTGCCTCATTTGATTCTCATCACAACCCTTGTTGGGGGTGATTAGGGCAAGAATTATGATCCTGTTTGACAGGTGAGAGAATTTGGGCTCAGGGAAATTAAGTGGCTGGTAAGAGCCGAGCCTGGACCAGAACCCAGGACACTCAGTGCTCAGCTCTGAGCTCTTTTCACTAAACCTTCCTCAGTCCTCCTTGCTCCCAAATGGCAAATTATCCTTAATTTTTGGGGGGGGGGGATGGTGTCTTGCTCTGTCACCCAGAGTGCAGTAGCTCACTGCAGCCTTGAACTCCTGGGCTCAAGTGATCCTCCTACCTCGGCCTCCCTAGTAGCTAGGACTACAGGCACACATCACCACACATGGCTAATTTTTTGTTTATTTATTTATTTTTTTAGAGATGGGGTCTTGCTGTGTTGCCCAGGCTGGTCTCAAACTCCTGGCCTCCAGCAATCCTTCTTCCTCAGCCATATAAGTAGCTGGGATTACAGGCACTAGCCACCATACCCAACTTACGGTTTTTTTAAATAAAAAAGAAGCCATTTATTTATATCCTATGTATTTTTATTAAGAATTTGAAAAATAAAATCCCAAATATAACATAAAGTTATATGTTTTAACATATAACTTTATATGTTATAACAGTAAAGTTTTAAACAAAAACTTCATTAGAGAAACAGAGAAATAGATGTTAGCAGGAAATGAAATGAAATAAAGTAGCTGAAGTCTGATTTTTTTTTAACTCTGGATTTCTTGGTAGCCATGGCTGAGAGGCAAGTATATTGAGTTACCTATTTTTTGGCTCAGATAAAAGGAATAAAACAAGCTGGTGTAGAAATACGGACCTTTTCAGGATCTAGCAGCTCCTGCTCCTAACTCTCCTCAACCTCATGGCATTGGCACAGTTTCATTTAATTGAGTATCATGAAGTATCATGACACCTCTTCTTACAGCTATGCTGGGGCTCATGTATGTCTACTGGACTCAGCTCAACATGTTCCAGACCCTGAAGTACCTGGCCATCTTGGGCAGTGTGACATTTCTGGCTGGCAATCGGATGCTGGCCCAGCAGGCAGTCAAGAGGTAAGGCTGAGGCTGGGCCATGACTCTGGAGTAGGGTTAGAAATATTTGCATAAACTCTATGAAGAAGGGTATGTGGCAAAATGATCCATATTCTCCAGAAAAGGGCCTTAGTGATTAGCTTTAAATGTAGTAAAACCACAATAATTTATTTCCCTACACATTATAATGAGAGAGGAAAATAACTGCTCTATGAAGATTAAAATGGATTAGAATGTGTGGCAGGAGAGTGTTAATTTTCTGGCTGTGTAAAAAATTCTCCTCTCTGCTCTGCCCTCCTCCCATGCCCCAGAGAGATGCTCCTCTGTAACCCCTGACAGCTTCAGGAGCTTGTCCTCCGAAGCGTGAGTCTTGTTCTTTCCTGTAGAAGCTGCTGCAGGTTTTGCAGAGGTTCCCAGCAGGGAGCGTCTGCTCGGCAGCCTCTACCACTTCTCCAGGAACCAGACAACCTCGGAGTCGTACAAGTGGTCAGACCTTGACATGATGGCAGCTTGCTGGCGGCTTGACTTTTGAAACTGAATTGGAGGAAAATGTAAATGTCACATAGGTGTTTCTCATTGATTTGACTTTATTAGAACCTGGGTGATTTCAGCCACACAAAGGCCAATAAGAAAAGGTCAGAATTGCTTTCACCTTTGGAAGAAATCATTTTCAGACGTGCCCTGCTTTCTCCTGTCCAGGACTTTTGCTGGAAGAATGTAACTCAATAGCATGCCCTCTAGCATGGCTGTCAGTTAGGTTGGTCAGATCAGAGAGAGACTTTTTCAGGGAGACCATTAATGAATAGGAGAAGCAAACACCTCACCTCTGCCGGAGTCTCCATTGTGAGCTCTTTGAGCGCTTCTCTGTGGAGACCTGACACAGACATGCTCCGTGGCTTCCCTGTAGGAATTCAGATCCCCCCAGAGCTCCCCATGGCACCAGCAGTGGCAGCTGATTGGTTTTCTGCCCTCCAGCAGCCTTTTCTTGCTGGCTGAGAAGGAGCTGGGACTCAGCAGTTTTTGCAAAGCAGAGCCCTGTTCCCTTCCAGCAACTGCCTGGGCCCCCAGGGAGCCAAAAGGCTGTGCTCTAAGTTCTCTCTTTTCTGGAAGCTGCCCACTCAGAAAGAACAAAATGAAGGGAAGAGTGGGGTAGAAACCATTTGGTTTAGATCCTGCATGGCCGGAGTTCCTAATCTGGAATCCTAAAGTCATATGCATTTTCTGGGGAAAGAGGCCATGGTTTTTATCAGAATCCCAAAAGGATGGGCGGCTCCTCCCTCCCCCCTACTCACATATTCCACTTACGAGCTTGACGCTCACTCTCCTGTTGTCTTTTTTGTGAGAGTCCTGGAATGAACTCTGCCCTGGGAAAATCAGTGACCCTAACAGAAGCTCTGGTTGGGTGTTTGTCATTTCTTTCCTCAGCTTATTTCTCCTCTCACTGTCCTTTCTTGATTCTCAAACCCTCTTTCCTTTGGCAGGATCGCTGCAGAGCAGAGCAGTAGATTGGCAAAATATAGGACACTACGGTAAAGATGAAGGGCGGACTCACCCCAGAAGCAGAGTCCCTTTCCTGTCTTGCCCACCTCATGCATGTCAGTTATCTTCCCAGTTTTCAGCCCACTCATTCCTCCCCACCTTTCCCTAAGCCAAAGCTGACTTCTGGGGCCATTTTCCAACTTGCTGGGTGAGGTTGTGACTGGACTAGGGCAAAGACATCCTGAGTTAGCCAGCTGACGCGGTAACTTTGCAATGGGGCAGTTTCGGCCTGGCTTTGACTATGTAAGATTTCATCCTCCCTCATATCCCATGGGGTATTTATTTGTAGACCATACCCCTCTCTTTGTTTACAGGAGAGCTGAGTTGAGGATGAGACAAGTCCAAAATTCATTAAGTGATAGTTCCATGGCAAATCCTGGCACACCTTGTCACTGTTTCTAGGCCTTTGTAACACTAATGTTTAGTTGGGCCAAATGGTGTGGCTTGTTGAGACTCTAAATTATGAAGGACTGGTTGCCACAGATCAAAGCCAGCATCAGAATCCAGCTTCCTAGCACTTAGAGTAGGGTTCAGGGCTGCCCCCCTTATGAGTAACATGTTAAGTGAAATACCACTCATTCCCCTTCCACATGTTGGTCCTAGGATGGGGATAGAAGTGGAGGCAAGGTGACAGGAGGGAAGGAGAGAGAGTGTCTGATTGTCTGATGCTTCATTGATCTGTTCCACTAGACCAGGGGCCAGCAAAAGTTTTCTGTGAAGAGCCAGGTAGTATTTTAGGCTTTGCTGGCCATATAGTCTCTTGGCAGAACTATACAACTCTGTCACTGTCACATGAAAGCAGCCCTAGACTATGTATTAATGAAACAAATGGGGATGGCTGTGTTCCAGTAAAGCTTTATTTATCCAAACAGGTGGTGGGCTGGATTTGGCCTGTACGGCACAGTTTGCTGACCCCTGCCTTAGCCCAACAAAGGGAGGGAGGTATTTGAATTTTCACGTCATGTTCCCTCTTAATGGCTTTCCCTGCCAAAGCAACAAAACCATCTAATTTTTAATCCTCTGAAAATAGGGGAGATCAACAAAAGCACAGAATTTAGAGCCTTTCCACTGCTGTGTGCACATAAGCTGGGTCACCTAGTCCTTGGCTCAGAAAGGAACTGCATTTGTTTTAGTTTTGTTTTTTCAGGTTTAACTGAAGTATATTTTATATATGGTAAAATTCACCTGTTTTAGTGTACAATTCTGTGACTCTTGAAAAACTTAAAGAGAAGATATAGACTATCGCAACCCTCCAAAAAGTTCCCCTGTCCTCCTGTTATAGTTGGTTACTTCTCCCACCCTCATTCCCTGGCCATGCACATTTAGTTTTATCCTAAATTAAATTGCTCTGTCTGAGATTTGCTTTCAGAACTAGTCCTTTCTGCTACATGTTGAATTCTTTAATTCTTTACTCTGGATTGATTTTTTTTTTTCTTGATTGTTAAATAGTCCACCCCCACCTTGGTACCCCCAAATCATAGTGCTTGAGAGAGAGGAAAGTTACTTGATTATTTGGACATTTGCTACTTTCTGAGGTTGAGACCTAGTATTTTGTAGGGAAACCCCTGGTGGTTAAATGTTCTGAGGACAGACGTTGATTTGAGCAGACATAATGTAGGGCATAACTTTTCAGCCAGGATAGAGGGTTGTGGGCCACCACCCCTCAGCTGTTCTTATTTCACACTCGTACTGTCCTTTCTGCATGAACATTTATGAATGCACACGCTTTAGCGTACCTAGGAACCTCTAAGTGTTGTCAAGGAATTAGGAGCACACGCTCCGGCTCTCAGCACCAGTTCCATGCCTGTGCATGTCCCTTGCAACTGTTTTATTAATTGGTTTGGAGCCTGCCATTCTGTAAGGCTGCATCCTCATCACCTTAGTCCTCACCACTGGTGAGGTGCCTACTAAAGGGTGGTGTGTTTGTCAGCACCCCTGCCCCGGCTTGCCAGAGCCTGCCTGATTCAGTGACTAGCTGCTGTCACCCCCCGGCCCCCACAGTGTCTGTCTAGATTGTCATTTTCGTTCTTTCTGTGTCCCGATCACTTAGAGTCTAGGAAAGGGCAGCCGAGGGGAAAGAGGGAATAAAGAGACAGAGAGGTTTTTATCCCCTTTAAAAGTTTTCTGTTAGCTGAGTCCCATTTTTGAGAGTCCTTTTGTGTTAGGTTTAGGTGCCGAGTCTGACTTGGCAAGAACACAGTCACGAGGCAGGGACGTGGTGCAGGTTTCTGCAGTGAATGGGCAGGATGTCGTCTTCAAGCTACGTAAGGGCCACATGTTGGCTGGCAGATCTGGAGTCTGAGAGATTGAAGATGAGCATTCTTCACATTTTGTTCTGTTCATCTAGTTAAAATTTACACTCTCTTTTTGGCCTTGCGCTGTGAGAGGTGTGCCTGGAATTACCTCATCTGCTTAGGTGCTCACATACCACTTTCGTACTTAGTTGCCATCCAGTTTGTTTCAGTGTGGATATTTAAGTGGGCATCAACTGTAGTTTTGAACAAGCTGTCTCACATTCTTTTGTAAAATGAGATGGGGGTAAATAAATAGAATCAATAGTTAAATGATTATTCCCTTATGAATGGGATCTTATAGTGGGAGAGTACCTTGGTCTCACTGTTGTCACCAGTTAGGAACTACAACAATTAACTGGAACCTTCAGTGATTTGTGCTTGTCTCCATTCTCTTTCAGAACAGCACATTAGTTCCAGGAGAAGGATGGAAATTCTGAAAACTGAAATGAATGTTGAGAAAAGGAGTCAAGAACAATTCACAGTGTGAAAAGAGAAATTAAGCAAGCTTTATTTAAAAAGAACAAAGTCGAGATTGTGGTTATCCTTTTGCTTGTTGTTTTTCACTTTCCCCAGCACAGAGCAGATACCCGTGAGCCCAGATCGTCTTTCTTTGGCATGGTGCCCTAGCAAGGTGCTATGAATATTCCTAACTTACCCAGATGTTGCATTTGAAAAGTTGAAATCTGTAATTAATCTGTTTTGGAATAAAGAGAATGATAGTAGGAACAAAAGCCTGCTTGAGAGCTTATCGTAGTACTTTTGGGATCCTTGGGTATGTAACATGAGGACTCAGTTGGGAAATACTGTTGACGAGATGGCCAGGGTGCCTCTCTAGGCCTCCATACATTGGTCCTTCTTGCCCCTTTCCTAACAGGATTGAGAATTGCCTGGAAAAGCCGGCTTCCTTTCTTCTTCTCTAGCAGTGAGCACCAGCTGTCTGCATAGGAGCTCTGTTGGTATCTGAAGGCCCCTCTTGGCATAGCGGCGAGACCTCTGCTAAAGGCTCTTGCCTTGAAGGTTTGGCCACAGCATTTAGTGGGGAAGGGATGGGATTGTTTTAGAGCCAGCTGTCTCAGTCTGTTCCTGCTACTGTAACAAAACACCACAAACTGGGTAATTTATAAATAACAGAAATCTATTTTTCACAATTCTAGGGGCTAAGAAGTCCAAGATCAAGGTGTGGGCAAATTTGATACCTGGTAAGGGCTGGTTCCTCATAGATGGCACTATCTCTATGTTCTCACATGGCAGAAGGGCAAAAAGGGGCTAACGAGTCCCCTGGAAGCCTTTTATAAGGGCACTAATCCACTCAGGCGGGTGGAGCCCTCATGACCTAATCACCTCCTAAAGGCCCCAGCTCTTCGTACAGTTACACTAAGGGACTTAGTTTCAACTTAGTTTGAAACTTAGTTTCAAAATTCAATGAATTTTGGAGGGACATGAATTCAAACCATAGCATGGATCACCTGCTCTCAGAGAGGGCCATACCCATGTCAAGGATGCCCACTTTGAAGTTGTGCCCCAGGACCACCATTGCGTGAGGTCACATAATATCATGCAGAGGAGTCATATTGAGTAGTGCAGTTAACTGCATAGACTTCAGTGCCAGGCAAACCTGGTGTTGCCACTAGGGTGAGAGACCCTGGGCAAGTAGTTTAACTTTTGTAAAGCTCCTTTTTGGCTTCTGCAAAAGAGAGATTGTAACAGTCCCTGCCTCATAGGATTAAAGGAGTTTAACACTTCAACAACGCTTGGCTTAGTACTTGGCGTCTTTCCTGATTGACCACGACTTTGTATTTTGGTTCACTGCCTTTAATTCTATTAATTGAAACATGATGCATTTAGTTAACTTTTGAAATGCAGATAATCCTCACAGTATTTATTGAATTTGGGAGCTAGAAGTTATTTTTTTTTTAAATCTGATTGCTTTCTAACTTAGCTGGACTTTGCTACAGTGAAAAATTGAGATTTTGGTTGGGGAAAGGGGAGAGGAGATTCTAGAACTCTGGGCTAGTTTCGACTGGGATTCTGTAGGTGGGAGGACGATGTGGACAATTGCACGGAAGCCTCTAAAATGGGAAGGAGGCCTCACCTTTCCCAGAGGTTGCAAACTGGTGGCCCTTAGGTGTTTTATTTGATCCATAGTGTTTTTTAAAAAATTGAACATTTGAAAATAGATTTTGCATAAAAATCTGGGTTTGGGGTTTTAGATTCTGGATTCTCTTGAAAAAGAAAATTAGAGCTGTCAACATGAGGCCTGATTCCTGAATCAGCCGGAACTGAGTAACAGCAGCTCCTCCCTTTGGTGGGGCCTGCGCTTTCCATCGTGCCAACCCTGCCCCTCACAGGTGTCCGCTTAGCAAGACACTCATGCTGTTTCCCCTGCCAACTCTGCCCCTTTGACACCTGCCTGGCTCCCACGGGCATATGCCTTTGGAGCCCCTGCTTTTAATTTTTAGTTTCTTATCCCACTCCAGGGGGAATGGGTGATGCTGGTCTCCCAGTGCTCATGGGTGGCTCCTAGTGTCCCTGTTAGGTGTGCTGGGACCTCAGCAGCTCAGACTGGAGGAAGGGGAGAGCCAGCAGCAACTTGGGGGAGAGCAGGGTTACTTCCCCCCCATCACCAGACCTGTACAGGAAGGCACCGGGTGAGGCCTGGGGGACAGTGGCGAAGGGGTAGTAGGGCCGGAGGGTGGAAGCGCAAAGGGTGCTGGGCACCCTGGTCCCTGGGAACAAGGGGCAGCCAGTGGCCAGAGGGAGGGGAGTCAGGAAACAGCTTTTTGTAGAAGGGGCTGGCAGAGCTAAGGAGCAGCGAGGCTGGTTCAGGGCTGGCCTGAAGAGGGGAGCTGGAGAACAGAGCACAGCAAACACAGTTACGTGCCCGGCTCTGTGCTGTGTCCCGAGCTATGGCAGTGAGCAAGACGGATCTGTCGCTGCCCTCTGCCCCCTTACAGCCTGGAGGCAGACCAAAGGCAGACGGGAGCAGTGTGACTGCACATGAGGAAGGCTTCCAAGGCGGCAGTTTTTACCTAGAGGGGCCGGGAAGGCCGAGCTGAGGCCTGAAGAAGGACAAGCGTTTACGCGGCGCCGGGTGGTGCTCTCCGGGCAGGGGACCAGAGCGTGCAGCGGCGCTGAGGCCAGAGTTTGTGATATTTGGCATATTTCAACCATTAGCAAGAAGGAGAACGTCCTCGGCTGAGGTAGGAGAAGCCAGAACACATTCAGCTTTTAAGGGCTGTGATGAAGGGGATAGTTTTTTTTAGGACCAATACCAAATTTTAAGCAACTTGAGATTTTTTTTTTTTTAGCTTTCAAATTTGATATTTATTAAAATTGTTTAAAATTGCTATACTCGAGAAATATTAGCAAAGTTATATATTTTTTTGTTCCGAAAATTTTATTGGGGGAAAGCTACAAAACATTTACGGTACAATGTTTACAGTCACAATTTGTAGTGAGCTGATTTCCCAAAATATATTACCACTCAAGTTGACTTATCTTGTTACATTCAAAAACCTACAACGCGTTTTTTTTTTTTTTTTTGGTCTCTTTTAATTACTTAAGAGGAAGACAGTGAGGATTTAAGTAGTCTGAATTCTCTTCCTTCTGTCAACCATCTGTCTCTTTAACAAGTCATTACTAGTTACTTCTCCCCAGATAGCAGGAAATCAGGATTGCTGGTTGTTAAGAGCTTACCTGACTGGCCTGTTACCTTGAGAAAGTCATGGAAGCATGCTGAAATCTGTAAAACTGTGACAATTTTGGTGCTTACATGACAAGGTACCTGATAAGGAGTAGGCACTTTATAATGCTAACTGTAATTATATCATCATCAATATCATGTACTTTATTAGCTGGTAACTAACAGGCTTCACAGATGTAGTAGATTTGGCCATTAGTTATTATAGTAGTTATAAAATAATTACGGTGATTCACTGAAATTTTAGCTGTTAACCCCAAGTAGAGAGATAATAAAATATTATTATATTCATTAAATTTCTTCATAATAAATTGAGTCTTTAGATATCCATTATTAAGAGTCTTTGGGACTATCACATACCTCAGAGGACTGTTCTAATATTTTATTAATTTAATAATAAAATATAAAATATTGTAATAATATATTTGTGACAGGATGGGTATGTTCTTGGTAAGTAAGGAGAAATGGAGGCTGTTCCCAACACCACTGAGAGATAGGACCATACAGCCAGGTCACCAACCATCTGTATAATTCAATTTCCTCATTCAGAAAGTAAGGCAAGAATATCTGTTCTATCCATTTCAAAGAAATGGTCATACCAAATTAGGATAATTTATACATAAAAACTTCTGGAAATGTATAAGATGCTTTGGCATATTGGAAACTCTTCTTATGATTTCCATTATCAGATTGAGTGTTTCCTGCCTGTAAATTGAGAGCACTTCTTCGCGGGGCCGGGAATCACTATGCAGCTGTGGGAGAAAGGCCAATAAAAACCCTCCGGAGAATACAGCCGCAGTCGGAGTACAATTCAAACAGCAGGCCAGGCTCGCTCCAACACCACTGTTCTCAGCGGCTCTAAGAACCTCCTCACAGTTAGTTCCTCATATTTTCCTGACTCTCCAACTTATTTATAAACAAGAAAGAGCTTGTCATTTCAAGAAGTCAGCTTCGGGAGAGAAAAGTCAAAAATCATGCTTGTGATTCAAGGTCACTCAACATTTTTGTTGAGTCACTGATACCATGTTCTAAGGAATGTATTTAGCCCCTCACCCTCGCCCAAAAAAATTGACTATGATATTTCTGCACAAAGTGCTTAAAATTATCATACTCCGCTCCAATAGGGTCATGTTCAAATGCTTTAAGAAATAAAGTCGAAGCAAAGAATATAAAAAGCCACTCGTTCTTTTTAAATAATATGAAAAGCCTAATGCATTATAAATATACAAAGTACTCATTCTGAGTTTTCAACGGACACAAATTAGAATTCTGAATTTTGTGTTTTACTCCATAATAAGTAACCTATATTTAACCTTAGCACTTCGGGTCAGGACCAGGAAAGCCAGCTAGAATGATTCAGTCATCTGCTACCAGGCCCTGTCCTGGGAGGGGGCACCCCGTTAGCCCAGACACGGAAACTGATGGTCAGCAAGAGGTGTTTTAAACACCGCAGTGCAAACACAAGCAGAGGAAAAAGCTATTACTGCCATGTCAAGATCCAGGAAATGTCACAGAGCAGGAGACACTTCAGGAATCAGTACAGATTTACCTAGTGGAGCCAGAGAAAGAAAATAGAGCAGCCTGAACAAAGCACCCAGCATGTGCGGGAAGGAACTGGCACAGACACAAAGCACCGGAAGGGGAAGCTTTCTTCAGGGAACGGCAAGAGGGGCAAGGCAGGAAGACAGGATGGAAACCAGGCTGGAGGCCTGAGAGCGGGCAGGGGCCAGTGTGTGAGGAGCCATGAAACCCTGTACAGATGGACTCTCCTCACAGTCAGGGTGCAGGTTCCAGAAACTTCAGGCAAGGACTCTAGGCAGAGTTCAGAGGAGACGTTACAGGGAGATCGATAAGGAAGATGCTGCAACACCTCAAGACAGAGAAGAAAAACGGATCTGCTGTGGCAGTGGAGTGAAGAGCAGGGGACAAATGTCAGAGTTACTTCTGAGACAGAATTGATAAAACTGGTGTCTGAGTGAAGGTGGGTGACAAGGCAAGGGTGGCTTCCAGGTCTGGCTGGGACAATCGTGTGTGCAGTGAGTCATTGACCAAGTCAGAGCAGGAGCAAGTTTGGGTCCGGGTTTGGGGGAAGGAAGCGATTATGAGTGTAGTTATACACACATTAAGCTTGATGTGTTAAGCGTGAGCCATGTGAGAGCACAGGGCGGTGGCGGTGACGTGGGACTGAGCAGTCCAAGTGGAGGTCGACATAGCAGAGAGGAGGTCGGGCTCCCCGCAACCTCATGAAAACATTGCACCTGGGATCCCGACTTCCTTCTCTCCGCTTCTCTGCCTGCTCTTTCTCCAGACACCAAAGAATAATAAAAATAATATTTGAGATATTAATTGACTGGCTTCTTCCACCCATACTTACGAAATTCCTACAACTGTGTCATGATCTGCAGCCCAGAGAGCAGAACCAGCCCACCCAACAATAAAACAATGACCACAAATACCTGACCACTAATTTCACAAGTCACCACCCCATGAGAGACAGGTCTCCTCCCTCCCCTGCAGACTGGATAAAAGAATCCATATGCGAGAAAAGGGAGAAGTGAAGGGGCCACAGCAGAGGAGATGGTGAGGAAGGGGACTGCAGCCTCTAAGGATCAAGTGCCACATTTTGGCAGCACCAAGGAAGCTCACCAACATCACTGCTCACCAGACAACCCAGAGATTGTCCAGCAAGATAACTGTCCATCTCCTCTCTGATTTATCTACTATAGCAAACACCCTCATACTCAACAGCCCAAGGCACTCTAAACTCCTATGAATAAAAGTAGGGGCCTGAATACCTGTGGTTACCCCCACTCTAGGGGTGGTAGTAACATGCAGGGAAACCTTCCATGGCCGTCCATAGATGGAACCAGATGAAAATCTCCCACAGAGATCAGACAGGGACTACAAATTTCACCACTGTCATGCATTCTTCAGACACATGCATGAGGAATTCCCTTGGAGTGGAATTTAAACCACCTCACTGACCAAGCCTACCTATGATTCAGGTTCTTCCTTCCATATAAACAAAGTGTTTTTCCTCTGTCCTGGTTGAACCTAGGGCACTAGAAAAATGTTCCATGACTCGGACACATCAAGACAATCTATTGACAGTGAAGTTTTGCGAGATGCCAGTGTAGTCTCTCAGTGGTTTCCTGGAATTAGAAATGCATGACAACGCTGTGCTTACGGCTCCAAGTAGGACAGCCTCTTCCGTTTGTTTGTAATACTCTCAAGCAAGAATCTACTTCCTTTGTCTCTATACAGGATGAAGTTGCTTCCCATCACTTCCGCTTTATTGTTTCACTCCCTCCAGGCTCAAGTCACCATTACAGATAAACCATTTTTCTCTGAGTAAAGGAAATTAAATTAGATTGTATAAATAAATGGAGCTTTAATTTTCTCTCCATATTTCTCGACAGCTCTGCAGATGGTATTAAGAAACAGGGCATCTGTTTCTTCCCGTGGAAAAATCCAGGCTCATTTCCTTGTGTTGAAGCTCTGTAATCAAGAAGCGAGAGGTAGCAAGGCTCAATCCTCTACCCAATACACTAGCCAAGAGCATCTCTCTCTCGCATTCTAGTTGTGACTCAAAAAGTAAAAAAGCAAATGGTCAATAAATGCAAAAAAAAAAAATAATAATGTCCAGCCACTCTAGGTTTTGCCGTTCAAATTAGCAAAGATTTTTAAAAAATTTGTTATACCCAGTTTTTGCAAGGCTACAATGAGAGACAGTCTCAAAAATAGTTTGGTGTAATGTGGGGGGAGGGGTGAGAAAGATTTTCATATATTTTTGTGGTGGAATAATCTATGTCCATCAAAAACAATAATTGTGGAAGAATGTCATTGGTGAAGTATTTATGTTCTATTGTGAAGGGAAAAAGCAGATTATAACATAGCATCTCTAGTATATTTTTGTAAAAATTTAAAAAAAAATTTTGGTAAAAGTACATAAATGGATTATATACATGCACACCACAGTTTGAACATTGGGGATTGCAGGTAGTTTTAAATTTTTATTTGTGTTTTTCTATATTTTCCAAATTTTCTACAGTGACTATGGCATCGCTTTGGATATCACATTAAAAATCAAAACAATGGGTCCTAGAGCCTGGGTGGGGCCACACCTGTATTTAGGGGCCAATTTGTGCAGCTGTGGCTGAGGGTACCAGCAGGGACTGGCAGGACCAAAGACCACAAGGGCGGTTCTATTTTTGAATATGGATACTCCTTCCTCTAATCGTAAAATTTCCAGTTTATGTTCAGATTATCAAGTGGGCTATCCTAAAAACCCTATTTATTTCTTTTTTAGCTAAAGTATCTGCCCCCATTTTCAAATTTCTAATGAAGTGGAGATAAGGTGGTTTAAAAAGTCCCCAACTAGACTCCTCTAAAGGAAGCGAGGGCTCTTTCAAGGGGAAAAGCATTCATTTTATATTCCCTTTTAAGCTTACTGTTATTAATTTTCAATTTTTATGCTGGAAATTTGCAACTCACAAAAAGAAAGGAACAAAATTAAACCTTGCTTTTAGAGATCATTGCGCCACATGCTTACTGTTTCATTTACCACATTTCAAAAGCAGATGGCTATTCCTTTTGCTTTCAAAGGCAATGAACAATGATCCAAAAGTGCATATATGAGAACAGCAGCAGTTTGGGAGAAGAATGAGTCAAAGTGGGAGGGAAACTCAGAAATCGTCGCACCTTGTTTTTTGGAAGAAAAAATAAGATCTTGGGTGCTCTCAGTGTCCAGCATGTGCCAGATAAGAAGTACATGTTTATCAAATGAATGAATGAATGAAAAACCTTGGCTTTGTTCCAATGCTCTTCCCAACACCACAGAATTCCCATTAAGGTTGTGTCCTGCGTCCATTCAAGTGGAGTCCAGCACCCTTGTAAACTGGGGATTCAGGGGTCACCATAGGATGTTTCACGACAGTGACACAGCACCTACCAGATAGCTTGGGAAAAGCCTAGACTGTGTTTGGGTGACTCATTCTGGCTTACCGGAGTGCTAGACCAAAAGCATGTAAAATGGCATGTCACCACCGTAACTAGAGCAGATAGATCTCACATCTATTTTGGAATCTGGAGCTTTGGCATGAACACAGTTTCAAAAGCACGCCCAACCTTTTCTTCTTGGTAGACTCATCTGTAAGCTCTAGAGTGGCTGTACCCAAATCTTCTGTGGGAAAAATTGTTTATGTGTACTTAATGAATAACTGCATATTTATCTATCAATTAGATACATGTCTTTACATGTTATGTACATTATAAAACCTACACAGTAGAACTTTTATAAAGAGGTAATAAAAAATAAAATGTCAGTAGAAGTCTGAATAGTTTCTTCCTCCACCCTAGGGGATCACTGTTGGCACTCACTGCACAGGCACCCCACTTTCGAAGCCGTGGCTCTACGGTCTTCAATTCACCATCTACCAATTCAAGCAGGAAGCTGCATCCCTCTGTGTATGGCATTGGGCATACACCCCAGTGGACACTCCCAGTAGCCAGCCTTGAGCCAACTGACCAGAGCCTCTTTTCTGAACCCTGCCCTTCTGCCTTGGACCTATCATTATGAGGCTGACCTAGAAGAACGATACTGGCACACATGGCCCAACGCTTCCATCCGTGTAAACAAACACTAGTTCTTAAGAGAAGAGAGGGAGAGAGAGGCTGTGAGACTCTGCCTCAATTTAAGCCTGGGTAGCAAAGAACATCTACTTAACACTCACTCCCAACCCACTAACACAAATGCAAGAAAATAGAACCCCATGCCAACTGTGGAATGCATCTAAAACTCAGAAAGTCCTAGCTTCTGCTTTCTAGTAACAATGGGTTTGGTAATATTTTCACTTTTCCTTTCCTGCGGTTTCTTAGGGAAGCAGTGGGAGTGTTTACTTGTCTACGTGCCAAGCAAAATGTCTTCCCCAATGCAGGTCACGCTGTGGCGGTCACAGCTGGTCACACTGACAGTGCTCTGCTCTGGCTCAAATCCTAGTCCCCAAGGACTGTGACTGGATTACTTCACAGGACACTTGGCTGGCATATTCTTTCACCCTAGCTGAATCCTTTAAAGCAATGAATTATTAATACTTAAATGCAGCACCAAAGTGCTCACCTGAGCGGCAGCAATGACTCGGGAAGCTCCACTACCGCACTGCTCCCGCTAATACGACAGCGACCCTTAACACAGACTGTGAGCAAATGAGTAATTACAACCAGCCCCGGAGTGAGTCACTCCTTATTTAATGAATTCAACTTCAAAATCAGAACGTGATTCCCAGAAGGCAGTGAGCTTCCTGTGGGAAGGCTGTCGCCCCCGCAGCCCGGCTCTACTAGGAATCTCGTGTTTGCGGCAGCACGCTTGGTCCCAGCCTTCTGACCATGTATCCCCAGGTGATGGAAGTCTCCGAGGCGTCACTAGGTCTTGGCAAGCTGAGATAGAACACCAAAGGCTTGACACTGCCTCAAATACACAGGAGCTCTTGCTACTGAATCACAGAGACTCCCCACGTTTATATAAAGCAAGTTGTCTGTTGTGATAATTCATTTGCTATAATTGAAAAATTAACGTAGTTCCTTAGTTATTGGTTCTGCTTTAGCGAAAAAAGGAGTTGAGTCATTTTAGATGTGTTCAATGTCATCTAAGACATCTGGGCTGGGAATGAGAGCCAGGATGTAATCCCAGCCCGCATGTTTATCTGACAATGCGACATGGGGCAAATTGTCACACCTCCCCAGGTCTCCCATTTGCAGAAGAATCCCGAGGCTATGTGCTAGATTAGGAGTGGACAAACTTTTTCTATGAAGGCTTAGCTTTTAAATTTTAAGCTTTGCAGGCGAAGTTAAAAAAAAAAAGAAATTGAAGTTTGTTTAAGAGAAGCAAAATCAAGGATATTATATAAGAACTTATATAATAATTTAAAAAGTACTTGGTAGCTTGAAGCCCAGAAATAAACAAGCACTGGGATGGCCACGGGCAGTACTTTGTTGACCCCTGGGCTAGGCCTTCCTCAACATTCCCTCTAACCCTCAAAAGCTATGAAAAATATTCTTATCCTCAAGTTCCCATTCCTATTGTAAAAAGACCACAGCCATAGTCTGAGGTTTTTGGCCTTGACATTCAGCAAAAGAGTCAAGAGTTTAGAGTTAGAAAGCAGCCGAGTGGTGCTCAAGTCCAATCTTCTTGTTTAATAGACAGGGACAATGAAGCTCTGAAAGGTGGAGAGTCTTGTCTGTGGTCACCCAGCTGCTCGGTACTGGAGCCCACACCAGAGTTCACCCACGGCATTAATGCAGAAGTAGAGCAGCCACCCGAGCCACGGCTGTGTTTACACTGAGGAATACGGTATTTCATAAAATGAACTATTTGCGGGGAATTAGCCAACTACAGAATGGAAACAATGCACACTGTTGGCATCTAAAGATATAAAATACAAAATCTTTGCAAGATAAAATGCACTGAACTTGCGTCAGGAACAAGGCATTTAGCTTCCTTGTAGCACAGTAAACACTCAAAATTTCAAAGATCTCTTTCAAGTGATAGATACAGACTTCTCGTGAGTACTTAAGTTGTCAGTAAATACCAGAAACCGGAGTTCCAAAGATGAGAACATCGCGAAAGAACAGCACAAAAGGGAAGGTGGAAAGCTTTTGAAGAGACTAAGACGTGAATCCGCAGAGCCTGCTCTGTCCTTTATCTTGTCCTCTGAGCTGCTCTTGGCGTCTCTTACCCTAGAGGAGCTGGAGACCCAAACTGCAGCGCTTTCTTCTGGAATTCAATAGGTATGATAATGAATTTTGAATTTTGATTTTGCTAATCCAAAACAGCAATTATAAATAAAAGAAGAAGCTGCCCTCCGCTCCATGGAGGCCTCCTGGCCCCGGCAGAAGCAAGTCCGGCTGCCGGCTGCCGTGTGCCTAACAGCGGCCCGAGACTGTGGAAGCCACTGAATGGGAACATTCGGGATAGCCCAAGAATGTGAGATGCTAAAATGATAGTCAAAACAGCGCTTTGCATGCATTCCTTCTCACTTAAAATATTAACCCATTTGTCTGCATTTGTGTTAAATATGTTCCCAATTCATGGTTTGACTTATAGCTAGAGTAATGATATGTTTTTTATGCACTAATATTTTAAGCATTAACCAAACAAAGCAGGAATTTGAAAAATTGTATATACAGGATGATCACAACTGCATTAAAATGCATAGGGAAGGAAACTGCCAATGCATTAACGTTCATTGGCTCTAGCAGGAGAACAATCTGGGAGGGGGAAGTAACTTTTTTCTGCGCATTTACGCTTTTTTGCTACTTTCTAAATTTTCTAGACAATGTTATACTAGTCTTATGATGAGCAAATAAAGCAAATAGCAATCACAAAACCCTGTGGAGCAGGGGCCAGTGTAATTAGAGGTGATGCTGGTTGGTCTGCCATCACGGGTAGGGGTCACCACAGAGGAAAGGGGGCTCCACAGGATTTATGAACAGTGCCTACTGTTTCACAGAACATAAGAGAAATTTCAAACAACACCCGTGCATCACTGCTAATGCACGTGTTCTGACATACCTGAGCCAAAGGGAAGGCTTAGCACCTGGGGAAAAAACGGTAGGGAAGGAAGACACAGAAGCTGCCGTGAGAAGAGGGTAAATCTGTTTGGGCCATGACCACGGAATTCCGAAAGGGGAGAAAAGGAGGACAGTGTTCGTATCAGACAGACAGGGAGGAGACCAGACTCAGTGGAGAGTGAGAAAAAGAAGTCACCATAGCATAACCAAGGCAGCCATGGGCTGTCAGAGACTCCACCGACGATGGATTGGAGCAACTGTGCAGTGCATGAAAGGCACACACACGGACAGTGCCCCAGGCGCTGCGGTCACCTGTTATGTGTTGGGGTGGAGTGTGGGTGGGATCGAGAGTATGGCATGCTTGAGGCATAAGAGCAATACTCTTTTTATATCCTAGACTCTCTAGAATTTCAATGAAGCCACTTTAAGCCATCTACAGTTAGGGCTAGACACTGTAAGCAACACTTTAAACACCCCTGCTGCTCCCCCCACCCCTCCCCCTGCCGCACGCATCCTGTCACAGCCACAATACATGCATGCATTCACACACACAGGACACAAACACACACACATGCACAAACATTTGCAGGGACAGTGGTGAAGGGTGGCTTGGGAGAGTTAGTTTGACCAGTCTCTTTAATTTCCATCTATTCTTTGATCAAGACACTTTCTCAATCATATGCAAAAGCAGCTTCAAACCACCCTTTAATCCAACCACACTGCCACCCCCAAGACCCTCCTTTATAGAAATTCTGGTGTTTCCACTATGCTTTCGTTTTGCTAGCAGGGAGGAGAAGAACATTTTCCATTCTTATTCGGTTTTACCTGTCAAGCATGGCTTTGCTACCATGTTTAATTATGCCAGCCTGCACGGCTACGGCAGACAAGAATGATCCTCATTGTGTGTTAGTAACCGCCAGTTACCAAGGCTCATGTGATTAATTTCATTCCCCTTCTCTACCATAATCCAATACTTTTCCATAACAAGAAATATATTCCACCAATAAAACACACGAGCATTTTGCAATCTGCACTATGGAGAACCTGCTCCATTTTGCATGTGAATTTATTCAGATTAATGACTCATTAAAAGGTCATTTTCACCCAGAGCAATTCTCATTCTCAACTTTTTTCTCCCAAAATTCTCATAAGCTGTCAGAGGCGCTTTTCAAATGGTTTGCCATATCAGCTAGAGCTGTCCACAGCACTGGTTCGCTCAGATCTTGTAACCAAGCAATGTTTGGGTGAGCACTGAAAACACTCTTGTTGCCTAGTGGTGCCTAGAAACTGATTTTGTTTTTTCTCTATCCAGACATAGTCAACCTCAGACCTAATCCTCCAGCTGTCATGTAGGTGAAAGGGGTCACATTTTTCCCCAGAACACCACTGGACTAATCTGGGCAATGATACTCTGTCCAGGCGTCTTTGAGAAACTCAACATTCTGGAAAGAATGGAAAGAGTTTGTCAAACAAATGGGTGGTCCTGACCCCAGAGAGCCATGGCGGCAGCAGCAGCAGCGATGCCCTCACCAGCTGCACCATTGGGACAGGTGCCAGGACCTTCCCATCGCCTCACAGAGATGGAGCTTCCAAGGATCAGGGTTAAGACCGTCTTTCTTCTCCCAACATGATTTTTTAAAAACTTCTAATTAGACAACTCTTTTAACAGGTCTCAGACTGCTGATCTTGACCTGTTCATAAATCCAGTTCCAAAGCATCTGATTTGAAACTCCCCCAAACAAGGATCTGAGACATTATATCAGGATGGGGAGCAGTGACATCAAAGGTAAGTGTTGACATCTGAGTCTCCACCACCCACTCTGTGTTTGAAGCCCAGAGAAGCAATGGCAGTACCTAACTCTCTCAATAGCTCCAACCTCTGCACGAAATCATGTTGGCCATGAACTCCCTGTATGGTGTTGACATGCTACTTAAACCTTCCTGTGTCTCTGTAGTCTCATCTTTAAAATAGAGAGGATGAGGTTTTTTTACTCTTACTCAGTGTCTCCAAGACAAGGACAGCACCTGGACAGCGGGAGTCCACGGGCTGTGGACCTGCTATGTACAGTGGCCCTGTCTCCACGGTGCTCCCACTCACTGTATCCTGAACCCACTGCCTCCTCCCTCCTTTCATGCTCTCCGCCTACTTCAGCCCTTGTGTGTCTAGTCTCTGGGCTCTTACGATAGTTCCTGCGCGGTCTCTGTGCCTCTGATCCAGTGGTTCTCAACCAGAGAGCCACTTTGCTCCCCAGGGAACATTTGGCAAAATCTGGAGACATTTTTGGTTGTCAAGACTGGTGGGGTGTTACTGGCATCTACTGGGTAGAAGCCAGAGACACTGCTGAACAGCCCACAGTGCACAAGACAGCCTGGCCCCCAACTAAGAATTGCCTAGCTCAGAAGCTTAATAGTGCTGAGGTTAAGAAACTCTGCTCCAGCCACACCTGCCCCTAATCCCCCCCCCTTCACACCACCAGAGTGAGACAAAATACAATTCCATTGAGGTCATTCTCATGCTTCAAATCCTGCAGTGCCTCCCAATTTTGTTCAGGTCAAAGTCTAAACTCTCCAGCAAGTCCTATTAGACCCGTCATGATCCGGCCCTTTCCTGACTGTCACCATCCCCGCGCCCTTCTTCCCTGCAACTTCATGTGCAGCCGAGGCAAGTGGAACAGACCACTTGCAACTTCCTCTTCTTGCAGTCTTGCCCATCTATTCCTATGCCTGCCTATCTCACGTCTGACACTGAAATGTAACTAAGAAGAAACAAGGCAATTTCTAGGCAACTCGAGGGAGTGATATTCAGTGGGGCATACAGAAACGTGGGCACACAATTGGCGACCAGCAGAGGGACAACTTGCTCATCGCCTCTGGAATCCCACCACTCTCAGCCCAACAGGTGTGAGCATCCAGGAAGAGAGAGCGTCTCCATCTTTACCGCCCACTGCAGCATGTGCACGGTAAGTGTGGTCTATACGTTGTGTGTGTTGTAGTTGTCGCATCAAGAAATGAATGAATTCCTAGCCTCTTTACATTTGGCTCTTCCTCACATATGAAAAGTCATGAAATATTAAAATATAAGAAGGAAACAAAAGTCATCATACTGCATGTGCTCAAAAGCCCAGAAATAGGGCCCGTCCATGAAGGCAGAAGCATCATCTTTGTTTACAGCTGCATTCTGTTTCTCTTTTCTTTTTATCTATCAGAGAAGTGTAAATCTATAAAACAAGTGTTCATCTATGGAATGTCTGGATCCCGTTGCCTGACATTCAAAGACAAGAGACATGGAGAAGAATGTGACCAGTCACTGGGACATAATGGCAACAGGAACAGAAAGCTATGTCCACTGTGGGAATCATACTTTGAATTTCATGGCACTTTGAATTTCAAGATGATTTTGCTCTTACTCTAGATTGGGAGGATTATTCTATTTATCAAATGATTAACAATATTATTATTTTTACTTCTCTTCCTTTTAAATTGAGTCTATATCCTGGAGGTGGTTATGATTTGCCTGAGCTTTAAAACCCACAAAGATGTCCTACACGGGGACAAGGCTCTTGGAAAATAATTTTTTTTAGACATTGCTAGAGCTGTTATGGACTTTTTAAGAGAGAGACCTATCAGTTTGGTGTTACATCTGATGAAAGAAATTTAAAATGGTTCTTTAAAACAATGGGGAAAATTGAGATGGCAGCTTATACAACCCTATCCAATATCATGAGATATTTAAAATTTTTTGCAGTTAATTATAGGTTATTAAGTATAGAATGTCTGATTTCCTTAAGTGCTAAGTTTGACAGTTGATATCTCTGACATTTCACCTTGACACTTCGTTTGTTTGTTTCTTATTATGAAGGTACATCCACATTATTTCAAATGCACATTTTGGCATAGGATTACCTTTCAAAAAAATTTTTACAGCAATTTTCGTGAAACCACGGATAAGTCAAAAATTCATATTTTTGAATATGAGTTCTGTCATGGAACCAATCAGCACAGACAGCTCGAAATATCAACAGAGTGTTTGGGAAGGATGTGACTAATGAACACACAGTACGTCAATGGTTAGAGAAGTTCCATTCTGATCATTTTAATCTTGAAAATGTCTAAAATCATACTTTGATTAATTGTACTGCTTCTTGTTTGAGATATAATAAACTAAGCTTTTGATTCAAAATCGGATATTTCATATTTAATGACCATATTGAATAATAGTTTGTCTATTGCTCTTACAGTTGCTATGTCAAACACACTTCCAGTATTTAGCACTGTAACCTCATTATAGAAAATGGAGCAAAATGGAGTTTCTAATTGAATGGGGTATAGGGTTCACAGGAAAGCTTGTCCAAGCTCCCTTCACATTCAGTGGGGGGGACCAAGGCAGCAATGGCCAAGGCTTCCTTATTCCCCATAATAACCATTCATCCAGCCTGGACTTTCCAATTTTATTCCTACGTATGTTCCATCTTTCCAGTCATTAGTTGTCCTTTCTCTTCTCTTCTCCATTAGCCACATCCTTCTTCATTCAACCTTGGGATAATCATGACCTTCAGAAAAAGTGATTTTCATTCAAAACAATATTCCAGGCATATGAGAGGAAGCCCAGAAAGCCCAGAAAGAAAAGCTGCTTTTCTTTTACTTGTCAAACAAACAAAAACATACAATCTAGTGAAATGCATAATCAAGCAACATGGACTCAGAGAACTTTAGGCTAAGAAAATTAATTTAGCATGTAACTTACAGAGTTGATTGTTAAGGCAGATATTGAAGGCCGTAACAACAAGATTGTTCTCTGATCATCATCTCTCATGGCCCAGTTGGGGATAGAGGGTGCCTTCTAAGACCCCATCTTCTGTATTTTCACACTTCCCTCCACCCATGGAATTTTTGGCAAGCAGTTGCCCGGTTCTTCTTCTAACCACCAAAGCCTCCATTTAGAAAAAGATTTGCTAAAATTCTTTATATATATGTCAGTGTGAATTGGTTGCTGCTACCTCCCTCAAGGGCATCTGCATTCCAAGCCATATCATTAATACGAACTGAAAAGTGTTCTCCTATGAAAGGAATTCTTGACTTGAAGCCGGAGGTGAAGGTGATCTTTGGGGAGAGGGTGATCTGCCCCCTTGAAACTGCCCAGTATCCAGATTTCAATGATGAAACCAAAATCACATAAAGTTAAGAAAAAACATGTTTATATTCAAGGATTCCAATAAATTTACTTTGTGTACACCTGCTTTCAATTTCCTTTGAAATTAATAAGACATGAGATTTGCCTCACCAGGCATCTGTAACAAGCAGTATGGTGAGATTCTTCCCTGAAGTAAGTAAGGTCCTTAAAAACAAAGAAGCCTAGAAACACATGTATGATTGCCTTTAAAAATAACAAATTTTTGGTTGACATGGACACTTCGTCTATTTTAGCTTGGATCAAAACTGTCAGGCAATGCAACCGAGGAAAAGGAAACAAGAGGCTGGAGAAACACTGAGGCAGAAAGGGGATGACCCATGTAGAGACACTTGTGGAAAATTCTTTATAGCCATCCATTTAATTGCAGTTTCAGTGGAAACCATCACCATAAGATAGGAAATGTTCTCAGTCTCAGTGTCCAGGATGGTAGCCACCAGCCACATGTGGCCATCGAGCATTGGAAATCTGGTTAGCGTGACCGAGGAACTGGAGTTTGCATTTGAATGAATTTAAATAAACTTAGTTTCAAATAAGCACGCATGGCTAGTAGTTACCATATTGGACATTGAGAGTCTAACACTGTTAGTGTTTTCACATGTAATTCTAGAAATACTTTGTACCCAGCTGGTGAATTCTCTCCAGGAGAAACCAACAGAACTCCCACTTATAACACAGCCTTCCAGCTGCAAGAGAACTTATTTACTAAAAACATGGTTTATGACTCACCCTGACCCCGCTCCAACCCATTACCCAACAGACACAGAACCGGTGCCTCCCTGGTTCCTCCAGAGCGAGCCTGCAACGCCGGCCTTTGGGATGAAGAGGCTGACTTACCCTCACCCAGCGGAAGTTCCTCTTCTTGCTCGCTGGGGGAAGGAAGCAGGGGCTGCAGGGGCTCCATGTTGATGATGAGCTGTTTGTTCAAGGAGTGGGAACTGCGGCTCTGAGCAATGTTGGCTCTGAAAACACACACAAGCCAGAAGGAGTTGGTTTCCAGTGCGAACGTGGGCCCCTCCACCTCCGTGGGCTGCCCAAGCTGGGAACTGCCTCTAGACACACGCAGCAGATTAGGCCGGGGGTAAAGGTGACATAACACTCAAGACACACGGCCCTTTCTGTCCTTAGGTCCTGACAGAATGTCCACATGTTCTAATGCAACCCAGTGAAAGAAAATGTACTTCCCTATCTGTCATCAGACCTGAGCATGCTAGGTGACAACACAGGCACTTTAAAAAGACATAGGAAACAAAAAGACGTGGAGGCAGCTATCACTGAATCAGACAGCAGAAAGGTGAAGGAAGGGCATGGCTCAGAGAAATTTAGCAACCACCACAAAACAAAAACAAAACTCAAGAAACGCTGCCAGTCAGATGACAAGGTGCTCTACAGCTAAGAGCTATCTTTGTGTTGCTGGACGTCCAGTGTTTAATATTCTCAAAGGTACACCCTACTCACCAACCAACCATGGCTCTGTGTTCTTCTTTGTTAGGAGCGTGCAGGTGGGACAGCAGCTGTGACTGGCAGCAGATTGCAAGGAAACTGTGCAGGTGTCTCGTTAAGAGCATCGGCACAGCTGGGAGGCCTATTTGCACTGCCGGCCACCGGGAGCCCAGCTGCCTGCCCTGGCCTGAAGGTGGACGTTTGAGCGATCTTCCCCTTCCCCATGGTTGTTGTCAAAACCAAAACCAACCCATCCTTCGAAGATAGCGTCAAATGTCTCCTTCCCCTTGAAGCTTCCCTGGGTCTCTCCTTAGAACACACACAGGCTCTGACACACTCTCTCTCTTTCTCACACTACTCTCTCTTCTTTCACAGCTCACCACATCTGTCACCTCTGTCTCTCTCTAGCTATTGGTTTACTGATCAGCCCACCTAGATAAGCACCTTCAGGACAGAGGCTGACCTTGCCATTCTCATGTCCCTTCCAGCACCTCACTTGGCATCTCGTTAAAGTGTGTTCAGGTTTGAAAGTGAAGTAAACTGAATGTGATCCTGGCTCTGTATGCTGCCATTTCAGACTAGCCAGAGCCTTCCCCAGGCCACTGACAGGCCAGCCTCTGGCCTAAGCTTTTCTGTTGTCGGAGACAGGGGAGGAAGAGAAGGGTCCTGTTGGCATCTCAGGGCTGGCACTTGCTGGAAAGGCAATATATGAGGACTTCCTGAACCACAGTGTCCTTTCCTTCAATATTTCATTCTACAATGAATGAAATGTCTTACTTTGCAGGCAGTATGTATGTATCAGGCTTTCTGCCTTATTCTGGGGAACCATAGTCCTTGTCTTAAGTAACTCACTGTCTAGAATGAAGATTTGCAAAATTTTTGTCTGAGACCCACATTTTATATCATTGCCCTGTACCCCCCCACACACAGGAAGACACACAACAAAATGAATGTTTTATGCAACAACAGTAACTGTAGCTTTGTGTAATTCACTATTTTTTAAAAATTCGACTTCATCTTAAAGTGCCGGTGTTGACCACTGCTTCACTTCATGACTCATTAATGTGTTACAGCCACAGTTGGAAAAAGATGCCTGTCTTGAAGGTGACTGACAGCCAAGGGTCCCATGGGAGCACTAAGGAGGGGCACCAGAACCCATATGAGTGAGGGGAGGGCCACGGTGACCTCCCAGGGGTGACGCCTGCAGCAACTTCTGGTGAGCACAGTGGATTTCACAGGGGAAGAATTGGGAATAGGGAAACCTTTGCAGAAAGAAGGAAGGAGCGAGGGACGAAGGGAGAGAGGAATTAAAATTTGCCATATGCAGTTCCTTCTTTTATTGTAAAGGGTTCTCAGTTTTTGAGCTCTTCTGGAATTTCCTGTGTCCCTGTGGCTGTTCATGACCGTGATTCCAGCTCTGCAAAGCACAACATACTGTCATGCTCGTGTGGACTATGTAGTGTTCTGACTTCTGAAAAGCCCATCCATCCATTCTTGCACAAAGAGACTCTGAATTCCTCTATCCCGTCTCTGGGTCCGTGCCAGCTGATCTGACAGCTTTTCCTATCCCCCAGGGATCACTGCTTATGGTACAATGATGGGCCCTTGGCCAGCCTTCATGAGGGTCCTCTGCTCCCCACCAGCCCTCCTTCCAATCTTCTTCAGCTGGAGCTATCAACATCCTGCTGCCCCCACCCAGCAACATTGCATGTCCTGGCAACCGCATGGTTCTAGGACAGGCTGACCTCCCAGGTATGAGCCTGCCTTGGTGTTGCGTGGTCAGGATGATGCTGACTTGGCCCCCACACCCACAGGCTGCTGCTGTTCTGTGGTAATAGATGCCCATGGTCCACAGACAGGGCATGCCGGGTCCGCCTAGGATTAGACCAGATGACAACCATAGCGGATTACAACCCTGAGAGTCTCCAATAATGTGATTCAGAGAGGAACATTAAATCCCTGATAATACAAGACTCAGATAAACCCAAAGGTGGATACAACGAGGGATTTCCCTGGAGCACAAAGAACGCAGGGCCCCAAGCCCTGGTGTCAGGCAGCCTGCAGGGGAAAGAGTAAGAAAAAATGGGGAGAAAAATGCAAGTTTCCCACCTTTTCCTACTGCTATGGCCTGAATGCTTTTTGTCCCCCAAATTTCATTTGTTAAAACCTAATCCCTAATGTGATGGTATTAAGAGGGAGGCCCTCAGGAGATGATTAGGTCACGATCACCCTTATAAAAAAGGTCCGAAGGAGCTTGTTTCCCCTGCCACCATGAAGGGACACAGCCAGAAGGCACCATCTGTGAGAAAGTGGGCCCTCACCCAGACACGGAATCTGCTGGCTCCTCAATCTTGGACTTCAGCCGCCAGAACAGTGAGAGATAAACTTCTATTGTTTGTAAGCACCCAGTCTACGACATTTTGTTATAGCAGCTCTAATGGACTAATACACCTACCAATCCTTTAGACTAAAGATCAGGCCTTTTTACCTAATTCTCTCCTTGAAACCTTCTTAAAGGTACCAACTGATCCAGGTGTCGTTTAAAGCAAGAGCCCACCAGCACGGTTGTTCTAATGACAAATAGAATCCCAGAGTCTGAATGGCCCTTTTTTAGTTTACAAAGTGGTTTGCATACACTTTCCCTCATCTTTTTTCCTAAGCGTGCCTACACCTAGGCAAGGTAAATACCATATTTATGGATGAGGAAACTGAGACGCAGGGAGCTCATGTAACCTGACTAGAGACACTCACATAGGCAGACTCGGGACTCAAATCCAGATCACCTGATTCCTAGGCCAGTGCTTTTCCTACGCTCCACACGGCCTTTCTGCGTGAAGTAGCCGGCAGCGTCCCAGAGGGGACTCTGTCCACTGTCCCTACTGTCCTGCTGTTTCTGGCTATGTGAGGTCCTACTATGTCAGGCACTGTTCTAAAGTACGTGCAAATGTCCCAATTGCTTCCACCCTGCCCTTCCGCCTGTGTTCCGGAGGTAACCACTTCTGTGGCTGGGGTCTCCCCAGGCCAGTCTAGGATGTGTGCCTTGTTTCCCCTCTCTGAGCCCATCCATCTGCTGACTCTGCAAAAACGCCCGGCCCACTTTGCAGCCCACTCAGACGTGCACTCCCAGCACAGACCAGTCTCCAGATAAAACTATCATTAAGAACTCTGTTGAGATAGAGGGGTTTCCTTTGGGAATGCAAGTATACTCTAACATTGGCACACGTGGTTTGTACACACTTTACCCCATTTGTTTTTCCCAATGTGCTTGTAAGATAGGCAAGAAAAATGCCATATTTACAGATGAGAAAACTGACGCTGTGTAAAGACATTTATATGGACAGACTCAGAACTCAAAAATGGTGGCATAAAATAGAATGAATAAAATGCGGCTCGTGGAGTTCCGGCGTCACTCCTGGAAATGAAAGAAAGTAGGGCTGGCCTGTTGTCAAGCCTCTAAAAACTCCATCTGAAGGGATCTTAACATGAACGTAACCATTATATTCTAGCTTCCCAATTTTGGAGGAGAGACGGTAGTAAAAACATCACCACCTCACATTCGTATGGCAGTTTGTAATTTTTAAAGCACTTTATTTTAATCCCCACAACAAAACCTAGAAGTTGGGCAAAACAATGTTATAAATCTCATTTTCTAGATGAGTAAACCAACAATCCAAGAAGATAAGTGACTTATCCAAGGCCACGCAGATGGCAAGCAACACAGCCAAGGTCAAAGCCCATTCCTGACTCCTACACGGGTGCTTGTTCCAGGTACAAATGCTGCCTCAAGTGTCTGCCGGTGGTGACTGCTATGCAGGTGGCTCACACAGCCAGCCCTGGGCTCCCGGAGCTGCAGTCCTCTGCCTCACGGGGCCCCTGGGATCGGCCGACGCTTCTAACCCAGGAGCCAGCCTGGGGGACTTGCTTAGGGATCTTGCCATCAAGAAAGATCAGTGAGCTAACATCAGAGAAAAATTCCTTGGCAGTGTCCTCAGTCTGTTTCTGTCTCTATGTCTCTGCAAACACACACACACAACACAGCAGAAGTAGGATTCCATACACTTGCATCCTTTGAAGAGTAGAATCTCAGATGTGAGGAAAGATAGTTAATTAAAGCCTTATCATCACCATTCTAGACTAACAGTCACCTCTGCACACCTACCGCCAGAAAAGGAAAGCTCATTACTACACTCTTACATTTGACAGCCACATCAAAGCAGACCAAATAACCTGAAAATAAAATAATTGTCCAAGAGAAACAATTTCCTATCATTAGTCAAGGTCCCCAAAGCAGCACCTTGGACAGATCTCAAATCCACAAGCACGACAGAGGTGCTTCCACATCCCACAGTCCTAGTCCGTGCATTCATTCAACAAATGTGTAGCGACCTCTGCTGTGTGCCGAGCACTGTGTTAGACACTGGGGAATGTGGAGATGGCCAAGACAGACACAGCCTTGCCTTCCAGAGCTTTCTCTGTAGCCATGCCTTCACTGAATTCTTCCTGATGTTGGCAGAGACTTGAGAGATGCTGCCAAAGAGCCACGGAACACAGGCATCCTGAGGATGTGAATTCAGCAGTCTCTCACATACCCATGCAAGGGGAAAAGAAAGAACACGCAAACCAGGTCCCAACGCCTTCCAGTTCCTTGTCTGCATTAATATCTTGGGAGATTTTAGAAGATTCCAGAAAAGGGAAACTACGGATGAATGGATGCCTCAGCATATGTATACTCTCACTTTGACAGTCCATTTCTCTCCCCTGTGGGGGTTCAGTCCACGCCAGGAGAAGTGCTTCACTCCAGCCAGCCTGCGCCCTTCCTCCTCCCCCCTTCCCCCACGTGCCACCGAGCACCCCGCTAGTCCCAGTGCACTCCGTGTCCCAGCCACACGGCTGTCACCTGGCAGCTTGTCAGAAACGCAGACTCTCAAGCATCACTCCAGACTTCTTGAATCAGAATCTGATTTTAACAGTATCCCCTGTGCAAGTCAAGGTTTAAGAAACCCTGAGCTAGGAAGCCTTGGTTTCCATAAACTATGCAAATCTCAATTTACAAAAAAAGTATTTTGTTTTTAATTCTTTTCTGATCTCATGAACCACCCATAGATGGTAACTCTGAGACCCTCGGAAAGCCTTATATTTTTGGAATATGGTTCTCTGAAAGTATATTGGTAACAAAAAATAAACAGTGTCCTGCTTTGCATTTATACCATCAGGAGAACTTCCCCAGCATCAAGGATTTAAGGTCAAATATTTGAGTTTTAAGCTGGAAGAATAAAACCCAAGCTGAGCTACTCACAGTAGTTCTGCCTCTGCTCCCAGCTTCTAAAAGAATGCCAGAGGGTTCCAGGGTGCTCCCGAGAAAAGAGTTCAGAACACAGAGGCAGGACACCAGAGTTCTAGGCTTAGATCTGCCACCAGAAAAATTTAGGACTGTGGATAAATCACTTAACTTGTCTGAGACTCAAGTTTCCTTGTCTGTAAAATAGCATCAAGCTAGGCAATCCCTGACGTCATTTCCAGCCCAAAGATTCTGGAAGGGTTGAAATGATATGTTTTATCATTCCCTCTTCTTCATTTCTGCTGCATTGAAAAACCACAATTTGGGGCGGGAAAGTGGGGCCATAAAAAGACTTTTCTCACTGGTGCGCAGGCTGCGAGACTTTCGGGTATTGCCCGGAGGTACCTGCAGCCAGGGGCCTCCCGGCTTCCCTCCCCTGCAGTTTTCTCCTGCTGCTTAAAGCAGGAGAGATTGGTTTTGCAGATTTGCATGTGACTACTCCCCACTGGGTCACCCAAAAGCAGGAATGAATTATTCTCTGTACACATTTGCACAGGATCTGCTGCACACTGTGGTTCTCCTCCCCCACGTGGAGAGAGCAGCCCTCTGGCTGCCCCACCAGGCTGGCTTAGCCTCATTGCTGTGGGACTACAGCCACCTCCTGCCCAACAAGCCCACAGAACAGGTGGTAAGGCACACAGACCATGTGGCCACCCTGGAAGTGGAGGAGACAGGACAAACATGACATAAAGGTGACACCTCTGGTTTCCAAAGATGGGGAAAAAAAGGCAGGTACCAACAGCATGTGGGGAACTTCCTGAAGATTTTGCTTATGATGATCTTGCCTTAAAAAAAGGAAAGTGTCATGATGAAAATGCTCAGCTTTAGTTATTTAGCACATTTGAGGTTTAAGATGTACAATGATTTGTGTAAACTGTGGTGGTATGAAGTCCAACATGGGCAAGTGAATATTTAACTCCTAAGAATTACCGTATGTCTGGAGGCGTTCACTAGGGATTCAGGGCTGGGGGGTAGACCCACATCTGAGGGATGTGGTGAGCACCATGGAGGGGAGGGCCATGCTTGAAATGTAGTTGGGGATGGGAATTAGGGGTCTCAATGGGGGAAGGAAATCTTCTAAAACTGATTTATGTGAATAGGTGTAAAACTTGGTAAATTTACTAATAATCATTTAATTGTACACTTAAAATGGAGTAATGGCATGGTATGTAAATTATACTTCAATGAAGAAAAAAATACATAATTGAAAAAAAAAATGTTGGGTCACTGGAAAAAAAATGAATGACCGTATATCGTCTCCTTAATGAACACAAGTACCCTTGAACCAACGATGACTACTCGGAGTGGCCCCATGAGAGGTGAGCCTCTCCCCTCGTGGAAAAGCCTAGAAGGAGTTGGCGGTGGGAATGGCCAAGCCTGAGGAACACAGGCAGGAGCAGAGAGCAGTTCTAAGAGGCCGGGATGACAGCGTTGGGAAAGGAGGTGGTACAGCCGTACCTGACACACATCCTGCTTGTCCACGTGGCACTCTGGACCTAGTCACTGACCCTCCACAGAGCAAATAACCCCAAAATGGAGCCCAGATGCCCTTGCACCACAGCCCTGCCAAATCTGTCTGAGGGAGATTTCTGGGGAAGTGAGAGTGTCCTTATTTAACGCTGATGTCACTACACACAGGGATATTATAGAGAATTTGGAAACACCAACTATTAAAACCCTCTGTCCATCCCAGAAGCCACCCGGGACCCACAGCGACCACCCGCTCACCTGTGCACCTCAGGAGGCTCCCTCTGGATCTTGGAGCTGGCCTCCACCACCTCTTTGGCAACTTTCCCACTGCAAAGGACAAACACAATGCATGGCACAGACACTCAGAGCAGAAGGGGAGAGGTGCGCACTGGTGTCATAGTTTTTTTTTAACTTCACAGTGGTCTGACCCAGCTATAAAAATCCATGGGAGAAAATTACTGTGGAGTCTGAGGGAACCCTGTGAGCATAAGAGCAATGAGTGGAAAAGGAAGACCTAAATCAAAGGCACACGGCCAAGTGCACTTATATACAAGCAAAGCATTCAAATGCATTAATAAATGGCTGCTCCCCACAGCCCATCACGGAAATGGAACAATTGGTACCCACCTATATCGAAATCTACTGCCTTTGAAAAATATCTTGCTGCTTGACACAGTCTTGATCTGGCTGGATTTTGCATACCTTTAAGAAAAAACATAGCACAGGTGGTAATGACATTGGAAAATCCAAGTAGGACATACTATAGAACCATATCAATGGGATATTTTGGCTGCAAGAAAAAAACATACATTTTATATTGTGACTCAGTGTACATCTGCATGCACACACACAGGAACTGAAAGAAAAGTTTCACGAAAGAATATTTATTTTCATGGTATATATTACAATCCGGTCTTCTCTATGTTGTTGCTTTTCATTCTTTTTAAATTCTGGTCATTACTCACACATTTGGTTTCATAATTCATTACAGGGTCAAGAAAGGACTAGGCAATATTGATGAGCAGAAGGGATCCTACCCCAATTTCTATTTGATGGATATGGAGAGAAGGGAGTTTTGTGACACGCCATCAGTAAGTTCACCAGTGTTGGTGGCACTTTGAGGACGTTGCTACGTTGCAGCAGAAAACAACATCCCGGCAACATAGGTCAGTCACTGTGCTACAAAGAATTCACTTACTGTGTTTCATCCAGCTAGGGAACAAGGGTCACCATTGGAATGGCCACTGGCTCCTGTGTCACCATGACCCAGTGCCCTTTAAAAGAACCCACATTGGTAGATGACTAAGATACACGAGGAGCAGGAAGCCCAGCCAAGCACTGGGTCAGCACCTCGGAGCCGTACTCACAAATAAAAACAAAACAACACTCTGAAAAGCAATCTAGAACCTGGGTTACTCAGAGGCTGCACACAGGGCTCTAAATTACTGTGACAGCTGAGAATGGCTCTACAGCAGTCTCTTTAAGCCTTATGCAATTAAATTCAACAAGTTAGAAAGAACTCTAGAGTTAAGGATCATTTAAAATATCAATAGTCACAGAATCTTAAACACACACACACACACACACAACCAATAAGCTCTATAGAATTCTGAGCAAAGACGTGCACAGAGCCAGGGCAGGCAGTGGTCCCCAGCCCGGGGCCCCGCATTCACTCAGCAATTATTAACTGAGTGCCAACCCTGCTCTGCACACCAAGGTAAGTATAAGGAAGACATGTGGCTGATCTAGCCTGGGGGGCCGGGGATGGCGGCCTCAGGAAGGGATATCTGAGCTGAGATCCAAGGGTGGGACGGCGGCGAGCGGTGGTGGGTTCACCCAGCAGAAGGGCCGACAGGCACAAAGCCTGAGCATCTGAGGAACAGAAAGACCCAATGTGCATTTTCCATGTTATTGTTATTGTTGTTATTATTTGTTTCTTTTCCTAATAAAGAAAGAAAAGTGAATGTACGATACACAGAGTGAAATAAGGCAAAGCTGGAGAGGTAGCCAGAGTCCCATTTTGCAGAATCTGATCTTAAAGACCAGGGATTTTGATCTTTACCCAAAGAGCACTGAAAGCCACAGTAGCAATCCTTTGCAGAGAAGCCTCTTGCCCTTGTGTCCGTGGGAACAGCCAGGGGTGACAAAGAGGGCACCAGTGGCCAGTGATAAGCAGGGAGAGTGGGATGGGCAGGGGAATGCCTGTCCAGGCAGGGCCCAGAGGGGATGGCATTGGGCCCCTGAGGACAGACAGGACCACAAGACCCGTACCTCAGAGGGGCCTGACACCTGGAAGTGGCAGCGCAGCCTGCTGGCCAGAGCTTCCTCCCAGACCACACCCAACAAGAGGACAGGAGTCCCCAGAGGGCAGCATGAAGGCGGCCCCAGCTGCATGGCCTTCCTCCCACAAGCACATGCCTACTCTGGCCCCAAGGAGCTGTGGCCCCCACACCCGTATGCTGGAGTCGAGAACAGGACAGCCACCCCCGCTCTCTCCCCATCTTCTTGGCAGGGTTGTTGCTCCCAAGTCCTCAGAGGTGGGAAGGAGAGCTTTAAAGAAGCTTCTACCTTTTTATTGGGTTTTTTGGTCTTGTTTTGTTTTGTTTTGTTTTTATTCTAGCTTCCTAAAGATCCTTAGGGCAAAGTGGTCTGCTAAAAAAAATTTTAAAAAGTGATTATGAGCCTTAATTGGGGTTTTGAAATTCAAACTCAGCACTGTGCCCATTTTACAGAAGTGACACCTGACACAAGCACAGTGGTCAGTTGACCTCCTGCCCACACAGGGCCAGAGGTGGCAGCTCTGACCCTTCTGCCCCATGACGAGGCCCCTTGGAGGTGGCCTCAGTGCTGCCCTGCCGCCCCAAACCCCCTCAGGCTGACTCGAGAAAAATGGGTCAAAAGATAATTTTTCACAGAGCAAGCCAACAGCAAGCTGCTCAGGACGAGAGGACAGGAAGCAGAGTTTGCTTCTCTCTGGTGGTTGATGCCCCTGGATGATTATTTGTGTCACGTGATTGGCTTAGAGACACTTTCCTGAGAGCTTTCCCACCAATTTCCGGCCCTCCCAAATGTCCAGGCAGACTCCTGGAAGGTTTCGGTTGAGATCTTTAATGAAACTTCAACAGGGGAGTTTATTCTGAGAGCTCAGACATCAAAGACCTTTGTTTCCTTTGGGAAACCAAGACTAGGGGAGGAAATGGACCAGGAAAGAGAATGGAGGCCTTTCGGGCTAGGTACCTGAAGCCACAGTACCTGTCCCCAAACCCGACCAGGCATCAGCCGCACCTGGAGCAGGTATTAAAACCACATGTTCTCTGTGTTGATCATGAGAGATTCTTATTCAGCAGTTGTGAAGAGCGGTCTGTATTTTAATCAAGCACCTTAAGGTGATTCCAAGGCAGCCCACTTGCATTTGAGAACCTCCCTGTCCCCAGATTCTCCTTGGATGACCCAAGGGAGGATATTTCACCAAAAAGAACAGTGGCCCAGACTCCTACCTGCCTCTGGTTCTGTGACTGAGCCTCAGTTTCTCCACGTATTGTTAAAGGGTGAGAGTATTGCAATACCTGCCTCACATACTCTGAGGAGGCTTAGACAAGATTGAATGATCCGACAGCACCTAGCGTAGCACCTGCCGGTTGTGTGACAATCTCCTTCCCTCCCTAACACCTCTTCAAAACCTCTTCCTTGCCTTCTCACTATGGAGCCACCACAGTCGACCCTCTAAAGTGCAGAGATTCCAGAAAACCCTGTTGAACACTGTAAAAGCAAATAAGAGAGCTCTACCCCTAGCCGAAATGCTCCAGGTGCTCTGTTTACCAGACTCTCCCGTCAACAGCAAGCCCAGAGGAAGAGTCTTCTTCCCACAGAAAGCAATGAATTCACAACCTGGTTACAGTCGCAGTTCGCTCTCCTCCAGCCTTCTGCCTTCTTTCCCTCCTGCCCTCTCCCACTTCCACCTCCAACTCTGCATCAGGAGCTCAGCACAGAAGCAGGACTGTGCGCAAACACCGCCGGCACAGAGAAATCCAGACGGTCTCTGCAGGAGCACGGCTCCCCTCGCCCTGGCCTGCAATTTCTCCTCTGGCACCTGCTACACCAGGGACGTGGATGGAAGTCAGGATAAGTGCCGGGGGTACACTGGGTGATGCTCCAAGAGATTCCTCTAGAATCAACAACACAATTTCCCATTGAAATCATGGTTTAATCATAGCAATAACAACATTTGTTATTACTGAGCCCTTACTATGGGTCCTGCCCCATCCAAAGCACCTTAAATATACTAATTCATTTTATGCTCACAGCTCTCTCCTAGGAGAGAGCAATCCTCTCTTCCTAGGAGGAAGCAATCCACCTTTTTACACAAGGAAACTGAGGCACAGAGGGGATAGTCACTTAACCATGGTCCCATGGTAGAAGCTGCAGGGGCCAGACTGCAAACCCGAGTCTGCCTGATTTCAGTGTTTTGAAAACAGTCCTTTAGCCGTACAGGCTTCAAACTTCAGTGAGCAACAGAATCACCTGGAAGTCTTTTTAAAACGCAAGTTTCTGATTCAGTAAGTCTGAAGCAGAACCCAAGAATCTGCATTTCAACAAGTTCCCAGAGCGCTGATGCTGGTGCAGAGACCCCGCTGGGAGAATCACTGGAGTAGAGCAAGGTCTTCAACCCTCAGCTGCGTGCCAGCCCCACCCGGGAAACTTGCAGCATAACCAACAACACCTAGACCCTCATCGCAGACGCAGGTTTCTTAAAATAACAGTTTTGTTGAGAAATAATACACATACCATAAAGTCCATCCTTTTAGATTGGATACTTCAGTGCCTTTTACTTTAATTCACAAAGTTTAAAAAAATTGATCAAAAAAAATTAATCACCACTATCTGATACTAAAACATTTTCATTCTCCCCAAAAGAAACCCCCTGTATCACCGGCAGTCACTCCTCATTTTCCCTCCTCACCTCACCCACAGCCCTAAGCAACTGCTAATCTACTTTCTGTCTCTCTGTATTTGCCTACTTGGGACATTTCACATCAATGGGATCGTACAGCACATGGTATCTTGTAAATGGCTTCTTTCCCTCAGGACACTGTTTCCAAGGGCCGCCCACACTGGAATAGATATCAGTACTTCAGTCCTTTTTATGGCTGAATAATATCCCACTATATGGATATACCACATTTCATTCATCCATTCATCAGGTGATGGACATTGGGGTCCTTTCTGCTTTTTGGCGATTCTGAAGAATGCTACTAAGAACACTTGTGCACAGGATTTGATGAAGCCCCAGATTCTGACTTAATTGTTTCTGGGCTAGGAGCCAAGGACCCACCCCACTAGTATTTCTTAAAAGCGCCCACATGTGATGCTGATGCACAGTCCAGACTGAGAACCACGGGTTTAGGACCTCCTTACTCAGAGTGTGGCCTCTGGACCCAAAGCACAGCATGGCCTGGAAGCTTATTAGACATACGGAATCTCATGCCCACCCCAGACCTCCTGAGCCAGAATCCAGGTCACTCACGGGCTCATTAGAGTATGAGAGCATTAGTTTAAGAAGCTAGTCTGACTTCTTTTTTATAGCATTATTGTTACTCTCACACTCCAAATTCCAAATGAGGAATTGATTAGGGACTGCTTTTATCCCCCAGGGACAATTCCATACTAAGTTGGGGTCAGAGAGTGTCATTTCAGCTCCCACCATGTCCCCAGTGCCAGCACAGTAGCCAAAAAAAAGCAGGTGAGAGATCAGTGAATGAAAACATCAGTGAGCCCCGGAATCCTTCGATGCGTCCGGTGCGCTTTCAGCACCAGGAAACGGTGAGCTCCAGTGCTCTGGGGTTGGTGGCACCTCGACAGACAACACATGATACAAAGGAAGCTCTTAAATGGTGACTAAGTCTGTGTTGGGGATCCCCTGAGGTCCAGAGTAGGCAGGAAAATCAGAGTTTCTGCTTCTGGGCTCTGTTCCCAGGCAGCAGATCTCAGAGCCAGGGCTTTCAAAACAGATCAGTGGCTCCGGGCCAGGTGACAACCAGCAGCACATTCATGTCTTCAAAGCATACTAGGGAATTCGTAGGCAGCAGCCACAGGGCCTCCCTGCTCCCATGAAGGTGAAGTAAAAATGGAAAGAACAAACCACCCTTCCCAATCCAAGAAACAAGACCAGGGCCCTGTTCTGCCAGCTGAAACCATTAAAACACAGTGCCAGTGGGACAGAGCTGGACACAGGGCCAGGACCTCTGCCTGGGAAAGGGTGGGAGCTGCGGAGGGAGCGGGCACCCCCACCCCTGCGGCTACCAGAATCAGAGCCTTCAAAACCAAAGGACTGAGCTCTGCATCTGACTGATGCTCGAAAAAACTGTCACCATCAGCAGAGGGGAAAGCGATAGTCAGCAGCAGCTGCCACTTATCGCTGGGTTAATGTGCTTGGCAGAACTGCACACTGCAAGGCAAGTATTACCAATTGCATTTCACAGATGAAAAATAAAGACAAGGCTCAAAGAGTTTAAGGGCTTTGTTCCAGGCCACACTGCTAGTAAGTGACAGAGGTGAGATTCCGACCCGAGACCCTTTAGATGCGAAGCCCACACTCATTACACTATGCCACAGTGACACAAGCAAATGCCCAGGTCAGTCCTAGTCCCCCCCATTCTGCAGGTGAGAGGCAGGGTAGCTTGGCCTAACTGCAGTAGAGGTGCTGGTGCAAGGACTCAGTCAACTGCGTAAGTCTGTGCTCACAGCTGAACCCCCAGGGCTTCTGATGCATTCACAAGTGACTGGAAGGGATTTCTTTGACCTGCCTAGCTGACCTAGGCAACGATAGAATTATCAGACTGATCTCCTTGCTAGCTGCCAGCTAATTTGCTTACCCTAAAATGTGCAAAACAGATTTTCCAGATTGCAGTTTTTTTCTCTCCCTTTCTCCTCTCTTTTCAATTCTGTTTTTGCCTTTATTTGGCTCCATCTACCAACTGACTTCCTTGCACATGATGAAACAGCATGTGTGAAAGATAATGAATTAATGTCTCTAAGTTATTCCTTGATAGGGACCCTGTGATTTCATTACAGGATCTTCAAGGCTGTGCCAAAGTCCGTCCAAGTAGGACTCACGGGGGCGGCTCTAGAAAGGCCTGTGTGTCCGTGTTCTTTGCCGCCCCTCCCCAGGCTGCCCGTGGGCCTTCGAGAGCAATCACCACGCCTAGGGCACCTCTGCTGCCTTTCCATGCTGTCTGAGCCCGTGCGTCTGGCCCCTCATCACCTCTCTTCCTACCTCATCCACCCTCATGCTCCTCACGCTGTGTCTTCCACTTTGCTGCCTTGGTCCCTCGCTCAGGCTGGGATGTCCTTCCTCCACCTGACAGGGTCTTCCACCTCCCAGCTCCCCCAGCAGGAAGACTCGCCCTGCCCTCTGGAGTCCCCTCTAGCATTTTATTTTCACTTCCCTCTGGGTCTCTTACATGAAATAAAAATCCCCTGAGGACAAGAACCATGCCCTATCGATTTCATTCAGGAAATATGTTTTCTATGCCTAGGATCTTCAGGAAATACAAAGAAAAGCAGAACCTACTTTCTGCCCTCAGAAAGATGAGATCGAGTGCAGATATGTATGTAAAATCCACAGTAAGATAGAGCAAATCTAGCACAGATAAGTGTGTAAAATCAACAGTAATATATGGTATGTGACACACCTTGGTGTCGCCTTGTTTCTTGACTCCATTTATCACCTCCGCATTTGTGATAAAATATTCATTGAAAACAACTAACTGAATATTTCTAAGTTACACTTTGATAGGAACCAGATGGTTTCATTAAAGGAGGAATAAAAGAGTTCCAAAAGCTTAGGTTCCAAAAACAATGCCAGTTCCTCAAAAAGCTATACATATATAGTTACCTTATGACCCAACAATTCCACTCATAGGTATAAACCCAGGAGAACTGTCCACACAAAAACTTATATACAATGCTCATAGCAGCATTATCCATAACAGCTTAAAAAAAAAAAAAAGGGAACAACCCAAATGAACATCAACTGATGGACAGATAAACTAAATGTGGCCTATCCAAACAATAGAATATCATTCAATCATAAAAAGGACTGAAGTATTAATACATGCTACAACATAGGTAAACTTTGGAAACATTATGCTAAGCGAAAGCAGCCAGGAGCCAAAGGCCACATAGTCTATGATTCCATTTATATAAATGTCCAGAAGATGTAAATCCATAAAGACATAAAGTAGATGGGTATTTGCCAGGGGCTGTGGAGAGGAGTAGGGAGTGGCTACTAATGAGAACAAGGTTTCTTTTTGGGATGATAAAAATGTTCTGGAATTAGAGAGTGGTGATGGTCATATAACTTTATGAATTATACTAAAAGCCACTGAATTGTATACCTTAAAAGGGTGAACTTTATGGCATGTGAATCATATTTCCATATTTTAAATAATTAGGAAAACAGAAAACACTTAGGTTCCAACTGAAGACTGAGAGTACCAAACACTGCATTTCCCTCTCTGAATTTTCACGTGGGTGGAGCATTCTAGACACGCTGATTTCTCAGAGGCCACCTGGTACCCTTTTTTACCAGTACCCAAACATTGCAGGAGGCACACAGGTGGTGACGGTCATGGGAAGGTCTACTGATGCACGTCACCTTTTCCTGTCATTCCTGGAAGCACAGCGTTTTATGGACCATCGAATCCAGGGGTTTTCAAGTTATGTTCCTTGGTTTGCCCCAGGACTGAGGAGTTCCCTGGGATTTGGGACTCTCAGTGCAAACTGTACAACTGATCACCCAAACTACTGAGGAGCAACGAGCAATGCATGAAAAATCTTCAATTTTCAATCCCATCCAGGGCCAATCTACAACCACTTCTCTATTTTTATCTCTTTTACATACTGGGCTTTGCCTACACTTCAGTTTAAGGGAAAGTGTTCTGTGGTTGAAAATGGGCTTAAAAATTATTATCCAAGCCATCATTCTCCTGATGGCCCAGGAAGTTCAGAGACTCAGCATTCTCAGTGAGATGAGTCTGATGAGCAAGAAAGAATCTCAGTCCAGAGGGGAAACTGAGCAAAAGCCACCCAGATGAGGTCCAGGGGTGGACAGTGCTGGTGACCCGGGTTAGGTGCTTGACTGCGCCCATCACCACTGCTCCCCCAGGCAACAAGTGGCTCTTGCAGAGAAGATGGGACTCCACCACAGATCCTCACTTTGAACTTCTTTTGAAACCTGAAAGCTCTCAGGATGGTTTCTGAAGTCCTGTCCAGCAGCCACTCTCTGTGATCCTAGACGCCCACAGCGTCCCACCCTTCCTATGTACTGAAGCCTTCTTACCAGGAACATAGGTGATTCTCTGCCAAAGGTCTCTTTCTCTGATTGTGAGAACACATTCAATCCACACTCAGAGTAAGCCAGAAGTACCAGAGAGTACCAACTCTGTCTTTCAAAGAAGTCCTCAACCAAAATGAAGGAGAATTGGTAGGGAAACGGTGCCCCCACTTTGCCCATCAGGGGGAGAACTCCGAGGCCTGTTACACAGTCTCCCAGAGCTCCCAGCACAGCTGAGCCCAACTGCCCCGGCAGTGACCTGCTCAATAGTGCAGCCTGTCTTGCATGCCTCCCCATCTCGCTTACTCACTCCCCCGCCGGCACATCCATTGACTGCATGTCAAATAAGCCACTTGCACTAAACTCTATCTCAAGGTCTGCTTCTGGGGGTGGGTATCCAAACAAAAACTGATTCTGTGACCCATTTCATGGAAATAGCAATTTAAAACACACACACATACACACACACACTAGCCCACAAAGACTCTTTGAGAAACACCTAACATAGAACTTAGGACTTGGTCTATGATTGAGAGTC
>CAUYRT010081941.1:0-46584 GCA_963574885.1 Lepilemur ruficaudatus
TTTTTTTTTTTTTTTGAGACAGAGTCTCACTCTGTTGCCTGGGCTAGAGTGAGTGCCATGGCGTCAGCCTAGCTCACAGCAACCTCAAACTCCTGGGCTCAAGCAATCCTTCTGCCTCAGCCTCTGAAGTAGCTGGGACTACAGGCATGTGCTACCATGCCCCAGCTAATTTTTTCTATATATTTTTAGTTGTCCAATTAATTTCTTTCTATGTTTAGTATAGACGGGGTCTCTCTCTTGCTCAGGCTGGTTTTGAACTCCTGACCTTGAGCGATCCGCCCACCTCGGCCTCCCAAAGTGCTAGGATTACAGGCGTGAGCCACCGAGCCCGGCCACATGCCCTATAACCTTGAGAATGATTAATCAATAGAAACAGATCCCAAATGACAGAGATGATAAAATTAGCAGATAGGACTTTAAAACAGCTTTTTCATAGATGCTCCTAACGTTCAAGGATGTAAAAGAAAATATGATTCTAAAGAGAAAAGTAAAATGTACATTAAAAATGAAATGTAACCTTTAGAGAAGAAAAATAATATTTGAAATGAAAATAAGATTGATGGGACTAAAAGCAGATTAGACACTATACAAGATTAGCGAATTTGAATACATAGCAATATGAAACTGAAAAATCAAGTATACAGAGGATAAAAAGACTAGAGAAAAAATCGAACTCAGTGACTGGTTTGAAAATATCAAGCAGTCTAAGATACTTTTCAGTTTTATGAAATAACCTGCTGGTTCTTTGATAAGATTAACAAAATTGTTAAACTTCTATCCAGTCTGATTCAGAAAAAAAAAAAGAGAGATTAAAAATTACCGATATCAGAAATGAAACAGGAGATATTATCACAAATGCTTTAGATATTTAAAGGAGAGAAAAGAAATGTTATTAATAACTGTGTGCCATAACTGTGTGCCAATAAATTCAACAACTTAGATAAAACAGACAAATTATTTGAAAACCAAATAATTATACTAAAGCTCACTCAAAAAGAAACATTACCTACATAGCCACATATCTATTAAAGAAACTAAAGTTGTAGTTAGCCAGGTATGGTGGCTCACACTCATTAATCCCAGCAACTTGAGAGGCTGAGGCAAGAGGATGGATGGCTTGAACCCAGGAGTTAGGGACCAGCTTGGGGCAACACAGCCAGACCTTGTCTCTAAAAAAATTAGCTGGGTGTGGTGGTACACACCTATAGTCCCAGCTACTTGGGAGGTTGAGGTGGGAGGATCACTAAAGCACATGAGTTTGAGGCTGCAATGAGTTATGATCGCACTACTGCAGTCCAGCAAGGGCAACAGAGTGAGACTTCATCTCTTAAAAAATATAAATATAAATTTTTTTAAAAAAGTTGTAGTTAAAAACTTTCCCCACAAAGAAATAACCAAGATCAGTTAATTTTACTAGTATATTCTGCTAAACATTTGATTCTACACAAACTCTTTCAATAAACAGAAGAAGGAACGCTTCTCAAATCATTTCATGATGCCAGCATTAATCTGATGTCTAAATCAAAGACAATGCAACAAAAAGATACTACAGATTAATATCTCTTCTGAACAAAATGTAAAAGTCCTCAATAAAATCATATTCAGTAATATATAAAATGACTTACACATCATTATTCCATGGGGTCCATCCCAGGAATGAGAGTCTGGTTTAGTTTTTAGAAATGAACCAATAAGTCTCAACAGACCAAAATAACAAATCCAAATAGCTATCTTAATACATACAAAAAAAATTTGATAAAATTCAATACCCATTCATGACAAAATCTCTCAGAAAACTTGGGTAAAGTCTTCCCAAAACTTGGTACTTCTCTCACTGATAAAGGGCATCTATGAAAAATCTGTATCTAACAATACATTTAATAGTGAAAACCCAAATGCTTACCTCCTAAGAAAAGGAACAACAATAGCTGTTCTTTATTCAAGATTCTACTGGAGACATTAGTCCACACAGTAAGGCAAGAAAATGAAAACAAAAGGCATATAGATTGGAAAAGAAGTAAAACTTTATAAAGTAAAGCTTTATTCACAGTTGACATCATTGTCTATATAGAAAATCCTCAGGAGTCAACAAAAAGCATAAATACTTTAGGATAAATCAAACAAAATACATGCACGCTTGTAAGAAATCTAACTACAGAAGATTTTAGAGAGAAATTAAAGATCTAAATAAATGGAGAAATGTACCATGTTCACATATTGTAAGACTTAATACTTCTAAGAATTCAATTCTCCTAATTTCATCAGTATGTTCTACAGTATCAACAAAAATCCCAGCAGATATTTGCTGTGGAAATTAATAAGCTGATTCTAACATTTATATGGAAATACAAAGAAATTAAAATAGCAAGAGAATTTTCCAAAGAACAAAATTAGAGAGCTCAGACTATCTGATTTTTTAAGATTTACAATTAAAGCTGCAGTAATACAGCTGATACAATCCTAAGGACAGAAATAAGATCAATGAAATAGAAGAGTTTGGACATATACTCACACACGTATAATCAACTGATGTGGTAGAAATATTCCAACAAAATTTAAGGGGGGGAGATAATCTTTTCAATAACTGGTGACAGAACAAGTGGATACGATCACAGGAAAAAATAAATCCTGACCTTATTTCATACTACTGGTATATACAAAAATTAACTAGATGAGAATTATATCTAAACGTAAAAGCTAAAACTATAAAAATCTTAGAGGAAAACACTGTAACCTTGGATTAGGAAAAGATTTCTTAGGTAGACCACAAAAAACATAAATTATAAAAGGTAAAATGGATAAACTTGATTTCATTAAAAGAAAAACTTCTGCTCTTCAAAAGACGCCATCAGGAAAATAAAAAAACACAAGCCACAGACCGGGAATATAAATGAATGAATGAGTGAATTAAACTACATGTAGCCCAAATATAAAAAAGCTCTCAAAACTCAAAGATAAACATTTTAAAAATGGGCAAAAGACTTTAACAAACATTTCACAACAGTAGATTGGAGCTGGTATACTTTTCCTATGAAGGGACTAGAGACTTAATATTTTAGGCTTTGCATACCATATGGTCTCTGTCATAATTACTCAACTCTGCTGTTACAGCATGAAAGCCACTATAGATCATATATAATGAATAGGTATGGCTGTGTTCTAATAAAATTATCTACAAATATAGATAGTGAGCCATATTTGGCTTGGGGCCGGCAGTCTGTGAAATCCTGAAGAAGATGTAAGAATGGCCAAAAGCTCATGAAAAAATACTTAACATGTTAATCATCAGGAAATGCAAACTAAAACCTCAGTTATTAACAGATATCAGTATATACTCACTAGAATGACACTAATTAAAAAGACTGACCATACCGGCTGGGTGTGGTGGCCCACGCCAGTAATCCTAGCACTCTGGGAGGCAGAAGTGGTCAGGAGTTCAAGACCAGGCTGAGCAAGGGTGAGACCCTGTCTCTACCAGCCGGGTGTGGTAGCATGCACCTGTAGTCCCAGCTACTCGGGAGGCCGAGGCAGGAGGATCACCTAAGCCCAGGAGTTGGAGGTAAGCAGTGTGCTCGGATGACACCCTGCATTTTACCCTGTGTGGCAGAGTGAGAGTCTGTCTCTAAAAAAAAAAAGACCATATCAAGTGCTGGTGAGGATTGAGTTGAGGATGTGGAGAAACTAGAATGTTTATATACTGCTGTGCTCATGGGAATATAAAATTGTATAAGCACTTGAAAACAATGTGGTAGTTTCTTAACCACCACTTACCATATGACTCAGGCTTGGATATTTTCCCAAGAGAAACAAAAACACATGTCCATACAAAGAGCTGCTTTATTTGTAAAAAGCAAAAAGTTGAAAAAAGCCAAAATGTTCACCAACTAGAAAACAGATTTGAAAAACTGTGGAATAGCCATGTAATGGGACACAACTCAGCAAAGGTAACTGCTGATACACAAAGTAATGTGGATGAATCAGTAAAACTGGCTTCTTCCATTTATTCTATCAATATTTTATAACCTAGTTGAGGGGCTAATAGGTGTTTACTATATGATTATTTTTATACTTTATACATATAATCTTTTGCATATCTATTTAATAAAAGCAAAAAGTTCAAATGAAATAAAATGTACAATGCATACATATGGTAGGTGAATACACTCAATTTGCCCTGTTCCACCTGAAAATGTTTCTCTTTTCCCTCCTAGTTATAATTCCTCCTTTCCAAGGGTAACTCTATCAGTGCTTATGATAAGAATTCATTCTGATCTAGTTCTCTTTAGGGAAAAGTCTGCCAACCCCTGTTGTAAAACAATATGAACAAATTTCCCATTTCTGTTACCCACTATCAATATTGTTTTGTCTCACATTCAGGTAAATTTGATGTCATTGTTACATGCCTAGCATCATGTTGTTTCCATATTTTTTTCATCTCATATAATCCTTGCAACAATGTTTTATTATCATTTTACAAAATAGGATACTGCAGCTCAGCAACCATAAACAATAAACAGAATTGTTTTTGTAATCAATGTCTTTAAGTCCAATTCTAGTGCACTTTCCATTATGTCACAATATCTCTCCCTCTCTTCACTGTCATTTATCTGGGAAACAAATCTTTAATTGTTGCTTCTACTCCTTCATCGTAATCACTACTTGTTTGTCCATTTCTTTTTTTTTTTTTTTTTTTTATTAATTGTTACAGTTTGTTGCCCGGGCTAGAGTGCCGTGGCGTCAGCCTGGCTCACAGCAACTTCAAACCCCTGGGCTCAAGTGATCCTTCTGCCTCAGCCTCCCGAGTAGCTGGGACTACAGGCATGTGCCACCATGCCCGGCTAATGTTTTCTATATATATTTAGTTGGCCAATTAATTTCTTTCTATTATTAGTAGAGATGGGGTCTCGCTCTTGGTCAGGCTGGTTTCGAACTCCTGACCTTGAGCAATCCGCCCACCTCGGCCTCCCAGAGTGCTAGGATTACATGCTTGAGCCACCACGCCCAGCCGTTTCTGCATTTCTTAATCGTTCAGAACTTCACATAACTATCCAGTGCTTTACTACAAACAATTCTCTAACAAATCCAACAACTTTAAATAAAAAATACACAAATATTATTATACCAATTAACATTTAAATATAAACAAAAAATGGTGCAGCCACTTTGGAAAACTGTCTGGCAGTTCCTTAAAAAGAAAAACACACAATTGCCATATGGCCCAGAGAACTGAAAATATATGTTCATAAAAGAACTTGTATATGAGTGCTTATTGCATCATTGTTCATAATAATCAAAGGTCAAAACAACCCAAATGTCTATCAATTGAAGAATGGGGTATATCCATATAATTGAGCATTACCTACCCATAAAAAGGAATGCAGTTCTGATACATGCTACAACATGGATGAACCTTAGAAACATCATGTTAAATGAAAAAAGCCAGTCACAAAGGCCTAAATATATTACTCCATTTACAAGAAATGTCTAGAATAAGCAAATACATAGAGATAGAAAGAAAGTAGATTAGTGGTTGTCAGGGGATAGGAAAAGGGGAAATGGGGAGTGGCTGCTAATAGGCACAATGTTTCTTTTTGGAGTGATGAAATGTTCAGGAATTAGATAGTAGTGATGGTTGTACAACCAATATAATGTGAATTATATTTTAATTAAAAAAAAAAGAAAAAACCCTACCCAGAATCCTATACTCCCACTGTCTTCAATTTTCCTTGTTTTTTCCCTGTTATTGATTATATGTATATAGGTATCATTTGAATTTTCCTTTGTCATCAATCCAAAATCATTTTTCCAGCTGCTATACAATCATAACTATGTAACTTTATCTTTTATGGATACAAACTATTCCACAAATAGACTACAATTTTAATATTGTTGAATAAGTTATTTTCATTTTCCCAATATTAAAATTATATTTCCATAACTAGACTTATGCATACAGTGTCCTCCTTTTTTTATTGTATTTACTTAAGCTCCCAGGGGTAGAATTACTAAGGTAAATGATATATGATAATTTATGTGGCTATTGAAACATAATACCAAACTATCTTGCAGGCCTTATGCAAATTTATACCATCATCAGAAAAGCAGGAGTAAATCAGACTTACTTCACCGTAAAGTCAGCAACATAAAGTATCACTATTTTAAAATTTAATATATCATATAAAAATTAGATAAATAAAGTACTAAGTTCTTTTACTTAGTTGGATCTATTTCTGGACTCTATTCTGTTCCACTGACACAATTATATGCTTATGATTTTGTAGTATGTTCTTACGTCTGGTAATGTCAGATGTTCTTTCTTTATCTTTTTTGGACTATTTTCTTATTTATCTGCTTAATTTTCTTTTTTTATTTGAAACAGAATCTCTCTCTGTTGCCCGGGATAGAGTGCCATGGCATTAGCCTAGCTCACAGCAACCTCAAACTCCCAGGCTCAAGCAATTCTCCTGCCTTAGCCTCCCAAGTAGCTGGGACTACAGGCATGCACCACCACATCCAGCTCATTTTTTCTATTTTTAGTAGAGACAGGGGTCTCCTTGCTCAGGTTGGTCTCAAACTCCTGACCTCAAGCGATCCGCCCGCCTGGGCCTTCCAGAGTGCTAGGATTACAGGCATTAGCCACCATGCCCGCCTTTACTGGTTTATGTATTTACTATAATATACTTTTTATCATTAGAGTGTACTCCTTCTAGCTATTAAAAAAAAGTTAACCACAAAATAGCCTCAGGCAGAGGTCCTTTAGGCGGTATTCCAGAAGAAGGTACTATTATCATAGGAGATAATAGTTCTATGATGTTATTGCTGCGGCAGACCTTCCAGTGAGACAACATGTGAGGTGGAAAACAATGATATTGATGATTTTGACCCTGTGTAGCCCTAGGCTAATGTGTGTGTGTCTTTGTTTTTTAAAAAAAGTTTAAAAACAAAAAAATTTTTAAATAGAAGAAAGCTTATAGAATAAGGATATAAAGAAAGAAAATATTTTTATACAGCTGTACAATGTGCTTGTGTCTTAAATGTTATTACAAAAGAGTTTAAATTTTAAAAATTTTAAAGTAAACTTACAGTAAGCTAAGGGTAATTTATTAAAAAATATTTTTTAATAAATTTAGTGTAGCCTAAGTGTACAGTGTTTATAACGTCTACAGTAGCACAGAGTAATGTCCTAGGCTTTCACATTCACTCATCACTTACTCATTGACTCACCCAGAGCCACTTCCAGTCCTGCAAGCTTCATTCATGGTATGTGTCCTATATAGGTATACCATTTTTTTATCTTTTATACCATTATTTTTACTGTACCTTTTCTATGTTTAGATGTACAAATACTTACCACTGTGTTGCAAATGCCTACAATATTTAGTACAGTAACAAGCTATATAGGTTTGTAGCCTAGGAGCAATAATATACCATCATATAGCCTAGGTATATAGTAAGCTATACCATCTTGGTTTGTGTAAATATACTCTATGATGTTTGCACAAGGATGAAATTGCCTAATGACTCATTTCTCAGGACATATCCCCATCATTAAGCATGCATGACTATATATCCAAAGGAAATGAAATCAGTATGTCAATGAGATATCTGTACTATTTATCGCAGCAGCCAAGATACGGAATTCACAGCAGCCAAGATATGGAATCAGCTTAAGTGTCTACCAACAAATGAATAGATAAAAAAAAGTATATATACACAATGGAATACTATTCACCACAAAAAAGAATGAAATTCTGCTATTTGCAACAACATGGAGGAAGCTGGAGGACATTATGTTAAGTGAAATAAGCCAGGTACAGGATAAATACCACATGATCTCACTCATGTGGAATCTAAAGAAAGTTGATCTCATAGAAGTAGAGAGTAGAACAGTGGTTAACAGAGGTTGAGGAAGGCAGTGAGTGGGAGGGGAAGAGACTGGCCAATGAGTACTATGTTACAGTTAAATAAGAGAAATAAGTTCTGGTGTTCTATGAAACAGTAGGGTGAATACAGTTAACAATAATAAATTATATATTTCAAAATCACCAGAAGAGAGGATTTTGAATGTTCTCATTAAAAAGAAATAATAAATGTTTAAGATAACATATATATGCTAATTATCTTCATTTGATCATTTCACAATATATACATGTATTGAAGCATCACATTGTGCTCTAAAAAAATGCACAATTATGTGTCAATTAAAAATAAAACAAAAAAGTAAGCTTAATCAATGAGTACATCAAAGACATCACTTAAATCAGTCAAACAAGCAATTACTGCTCAGCACTATATTAGTAGCTGCGTGAAAAACAAACAATGTAGAATACAAAAGGCTTGCCACTCAGGGGGGAAACTAAAGGGAAAGGGAATTAAAGGGAGCCTACTAATAAACAATTTTAGAGACTATGTGGGATTATAACTGAAGAATGATTATATAGTTAATGCTTTTATGAATTTAATAAGGAGTGTAGAAAGAATGAGTACAGTAGGAGGTGTGAAAGACTCTTGGAACTGGAGATATGCAGCAAAGCACTAAGTGGATTTAGATAAGTGGGAAACAAAGGTAGGTCTCTGGGTAAAAACATGAGCAAAGGTATGAGGAAGGAATTAGCATGATATATGGGAGTCATGTATCTACCCATTCTACAAACAGACTCAACTATTTCTGCCCAAAAAGTTTTATTCTAAGCAGCAAAGAATTAAATTATTTTTACCTGGAGTTCTCCAAGTTTCTTAGATGTTGGTGAAACAATGGTAAAAAGTCCATTGATTTGATGGGTTGGAGAAAGCTGAGCTAATCCACCGATCTGAACTCTACCAACTGGAAGATGATCAAGTTTGGTGATTACCTCCAGCACCAGCACAGCCATATCTAATCAGAAACAATTACAACATATTCAGATATTTTTCATTTACTTTTATTTTATTTTTTTGGAAATGGGTGAAGGGGTATGTGTTAAAAAATTTTTTTTTACTTAAAAAAATTATTTTAATTTCAAATAAATCAGTCACTTACTATACCATTCCAGGGGCAAGGGAGCGTGAACTCAAGATCAAAAGAACAATAAAGGTTTAGAGAAGAAGAATAACAAATACCTCACACTGAGGAAAAAAAATTACACTAAATAAAAATATTTAGCATATCAAGTATTGAATAAGAAAAATACCTTTAAAAGTATTGTTAAATGTGTTTGCCAAGAACTCAGGCTTTGGTTTTGAAACATAAAAGCAACAAATCTCAGTTCTTTCATTCTCACCATTTCTAGTTTTGAATTGGACAAAAGGCGGCTCTTGCACAGCTGCAAGGGTTGGTCTCTGCCTCCCAGAGTATCTAATTGCTTACTACTGGGTTATACCTGGAGCACTGAGCTACTGAGAGCACTTGGAACTAAGGGGAATGGAAATAAAGTCCTTAAGTATATTCTTCAACTAGTCACTTAGACCTAATACTTTCATAGTCAGGGCTGGAGAAATTCATAGCAGGAGAAATATAATGTATGCATATGGAATCTAAGATCATTTCAGGACAGAATAATTTCTGAATATTTTCTTATCAAAGTTGAGAAAATGTTTCATTTTTACTATTTGTTCAATACTATAGTGAAAAGCATGTAGGACATATAATTAGAAGACCTGTGATCGTGCCCTGGTTCTGGTAGTCACAAGCTATTTCTCTGTAAGCGACAATTGTCTGTAAAATAGGCATCTACATCACTGTTGTGTGAGGAACTGGAGGTACGCAAGTAGAAAATGTAGTAGAGTGTGCTGAATGGTTGTTATACGACTTTGGGCATATTACTTAAACATATCATAGTTCCTGACTTACCTATTCATGGGAGTCATCTGAAAATCACATGAGCTAACAAATATAAAAGTGCTTTGTAGACTATAAAATGATGAACACATGTCGAATAAAGGAAATGGACCAATCCCTGTTTGGCTACTTACTAACAGCCAAGCTCTTCCATGTCATTAATTCTCTTAACAACTCTATAATACAGGTGTTTCTGTCTCCATTTGGGGATAAAACAGGCTCAGCCAGGTCATGTAATATTCCTAAAGTCATCCAGCTTTAAAATGACACATGTGGGGTAAAACTCGGTTCTATCAAACTATAAACTCCACTATACGATGCTACTTCATTATTGATTGCTTCTAGGACAAAAGGCTTAATTCCTAAAAGACTTCTGACTTTTATACTTCACTTGCTGTGGAATTAGAATCCCTACTGTCCAGCACTATTCCCACCACCATTGTTTTTCATATTCCTACTAACTGAATCCTATCTGATTAAAGAGAGGCAAAAATCAAATGGTGTAGCTCACATGAAGTAACTACTCTAATCCTCCCATGCTCCAAACATTTTCATGGCCACTATTTCCTGCTAAGGAATAAGGGGTAAGAGAACAAAGATGTAAAAAGAGGCCGGGTGCGGTGGCTCATGCCTGTAATCCTAGCACTCTAGGAGGCCAAGGCAGGTGGATTGTTTGACCTCAGGAGTTCAAGAACAGCCTAAGCAAGAGCAAGACCCCGTCTCTACCAAAAATAGAAAAAATTAGCCAGGCATGGTGGCGCATGCCTGTAGTCCCAGCTACTCGGGAGGCTGAGCGCCTGAGCCCAGGAGTTTTAGTTGCTGTGAGCTAGCTAATGCCAGGGCACTCTAGCCGGGGCAACAGAGTGAGACTCTGTCTCAAAAAAAAAAAAAAAAAAAAGAGTATGAGGCATATCCTGAAATCCTATAATCACTCTATTTCCTGAGGCATAGTAGCATAACAGAAATATTAATGATCTTGGAGTCAAGAGCCTCCCTAAATTTAGGTCTGGTGTTAGGATGACCTTGGGCTAGCCACTTTGAACCCTTTGAACCTCAAATTCATCACCCAGAAAATGAGGATAATTCCCATTGTAGACATGTGCCTCGCAGCATGCATTCTAACACTTCCCAGAGACTTCATCTTATTCCTCCTATTGTATTTTAACTTTCCATAAACACAAAGTTTTAAAGATTTAAAATGTAAAGATTTTCTCACTAATTAAAAAATCTGTACGTTTGTGCAATTGCCTTCACTTCTGTTCAGAATAAGATGCAATAGATAAAAAGAAATTACTAAAACACAACCACCTTACCTACGTTACAGGTTCTTATTAAATATCAAATAAGATGATGAACTTAAAAGTATTTTAAAACCTGTAAAATGCTATACATTTTCTCTTATTTCCCTATGTTATTTTAATCTGAGGAATTAATATAACCTGTTTTACTACCCTTCTTTCTAACCTGGAACTATTCATGTTTCATGCTAGTATGTGACAACACACTCAGTTTACTCTTTGCATTTTACTTTAAGTGAAATATGCATACAAAAGAGTACATAAAAAAATAAAAATAACACAAATACCCACCAAACAGCTTAAGAAATAGCCACACCTCTGTCAACTTTTCAGTTACAGAACATACGTGAACTAATATTTGATCTCTTCTTTCTTCCTTTTCTAAAAAACATATCACGCTCATATCCACAGATGGGCCGTCACTTACAAGGTTCACCTCATCTGTCTCCTATTCAAATCCTACCTTTTCCATGGTTTCTTTCCTAACCAGAATCATGAAATTTGAGTGCTGGCACATTTGGTGTTTAACAATTTCTATCTATGTATGTATGTATGTATGTATGTATGTATGTATGTATTTATTTATTGATTGATTGATTGAGACAGAGTCTCACTCTGTTGCTCGGGCTAGAGTGCTGTGGCGTCAGACTAGCTCACAGCAAAACTCAAACTCCTGGGCTCAAGCGATCCTTCTGCCTCCGCCTCCCAAGTAGCTGGGACTACAGGCATGTGCCACCATGCCCAGCTAATTTTTTCTATATATATTTAGTTGGCCAATTAATTTCTTTCTATTATTAGTAGAGACAGGGGTCTCAGTCTTGGTCAGGCTGGTTTTGAACTCCTGACCTTGAGCAATCCGCCCGCCTCGGCCTCCCAGAGTGCTAGGATTACAGGCGTGAGCCACCTCACCTGGCCATCTTTCAATTTATTGATGGGAAAACTAAAGCCTAGGAAGGTAAAATGGCTTGCCCAAAGTCAAGCAGCAAGAGTGCAGAGGAGAAGTAGGATTCTGGTTTCCTAATAATTTACGATAACATTAGCCCTTACTAACTTCTTAGAGCAGCAGTCCTCAACCTTTTTGGCACCAGGGACCAGTTTCATGGAAGACAATTTTTCCACGGGGGACAGGGGGGCAGTTTCGCGATGATTCAAGAGCATTATATTTATTTTGCAGTCAAACCTCTCTGCTAATGACAGTCTGCATTTGCAGCCACTCTCCATCTCTGCCTCAGCTCCACCGCAGATCACCAGGCATTAAGATTCTCATAAGAAGCATGCAACCTAGATCCCCTGCATGTGCAGTTTACAGCAGGGTTCATGCTCTTATGAGACTCTAATGCTGCTGCTGATCTGACAGGAGGCGGAGCTTATGTGGTGATGCAAGTGATGGGGAGCAGCTGTAAATACAGACGAAGCTGCCCTCCGCTTACCTCCTGCTGTGTGGCTGAGGCCACAGACTGCTAGCTACTGGTCTGGTCCTTGGCCTGGGGATCGGGAACTGCAGTCCTGGAGTATTCATATCATATTTACTACATGTACCAAGTAATCAGATATTTAATTACATACTGTTTGGCATTGCTCACTACTGTTTCATGTATGTCAGTTTTGTTTTCTTCAACCAATCTTTAAGTTCCATTTGGGCAGGGACTACATCTCAAATGTCTGTACACAGTACCTGAGTCTTAATATTTTTATAAGACTTGTACCTACAATGTATCAGATACTGGACCAATCACTTTACAAACTTTTTTTTCATTTAATTTTCACAATAATTTCTGACAGGTAAGTGCTATTTTTCCCATTTAACTTACAGGAAACTGAGGTCCCAAGATCTTAAGGAACCTCTCAGCATCATATAACAATCTAGTCCTGAAGGCACAGTTCAAACTCTATACTGTCTAGACTTCAACCCATTCAACCAGGTTGCATCTTTGTGAAAACACCTAGAAGGTGAAAGGGCAGCTATATGATCCCATTTTACAGATAAGGAAACAGAGGTCAGAAATGGGAAGAGACTATCCTAAATTCCCATAGTTGGTAACACTAACCTAAATATTCAGATACCAAGTCCAACGCATACCACAGGATGCTTAAATAAATATCTGACTTGTTAATTATCATATTAATAGATACCTTTTGTTATTGAATTTCTAATCACTCACTTGTTAAATTATATAAAAATACTACCTGAGGATTTAAGTTTTAGGTTTATAGTACCAGGAGTACTTATGGATATCCTCTAATTGCACTTATTGCTATCAACCTATTATTTATAACTAAACTTCTTTGTGAAATTAGTTAGAATTAGATACCATTCTGATGAATTTGTTTTGATTTCTGTAATCCCCACATTGCCTAAAACAATGTCCAGCATATGCTGTGTTCAATATATATTTTTTGAATGACTGAATTATAACATTTGTTTTTTCCATTTTGATGTTTCAAAATTTTTTTCTTGAGAGCATGTAAGTTACTAAAGGACAAGTTAATCTTTCACAATATTTGTAGCTCAACAATGTTTACATGATAAATGCTTGATTTTTATTGACTTGAACTGGATTGATTTGATGAATAATCCCACCATCGAAAAATGTGTTTATGTGACACTTGACCTGAATAAAGAAATAACACAGTACATTTTAGAATACTTTCCTTGTACAAAAATGAAGGCATTTTGGCTTCTGGTTCCCTACAGAGGGATCCTTTCCTTCCTTGAACACCTGTAATACTAATTCACCAAACCACTGATTTGGCATTTAACATGTATTATCATGTACTATTAGTAAATTTTACATCTATTATCTTTTTTCCTCAAGCATAACGTAAGTCCCAGTGTTGAGACTACAACTTATTACCTAAAGAAGCATGATGTAGTAAAAAGAGCATGAGTTTTGGTGTTAGACAGAAGCGGGTTCAAATCCTAGTTCTGCCATTTATCAGCTATGTGACCTTAGAAAGTATTCATTTCATGTCTCTCAACCTAAGTTTCATTGTCTATAAAACAGAGAAAATACCTATCTTGCAGGGTTACTGTAAGGATTATAAGTAATATGTATCAACTGCTAGCACACAGTATACATTCAATAAATGTATAAATAAAACCTCTATCACAAAAACTCTGACTCTTCAATAATTAACAATGTCCATAGATGCTACGTACACAATAACACCCACTGCTGACAATATAACCAATACTTTGCATTAGGTTTGCAGGTGAAATGATAAAACAAACATACCTGTTAGATAAGAGGTAAATTGCTTTGGACCACAGCGAATAGCATAACGTGTAGTTGTTCTCACAGCTTTTGGTTCAGTCTGCAATGCATCCCTCGGACAAAAGAGGGTTCCATCTGATGTTTCTCCCCACCATCTCACTCGAACAAGTACACAAGTTGGAGGCTTTGCAATCTTCCATATAACTTTATTAACAGTAAGTTTTAGAAAGCAGCGTAGCTGGCCTTCAACTAACGGTGGCAGGCTTGTAGATGGAGAAATGTCACTCAAACCTGTGAAGGAATCCAAGAACACTAAGTCAAAATTTAGACTAAATAAAGAAAACATATAATCTTCTTTTTGAACGAAAACAAACAAAACACTTTAGTCTCTAGTCTAGAAAAAAGGCTGTTTCTACCTATTCTAATATATGAGAAGTAACCGCCATGCCAGACCAGAGAACAATCTACTTGGTCACATAAGCCACCCTGATAACTAATTTATCAATTAGGTATTACCCTGATAACTAATTTATCAGGTTTCTCCTATACAGTCTAATGATTAGGAAAACAACAACAACAACAAAATAGTATTTAGGGTTTGATTCAGGTTAGTCTAAGTAAAGAACATACCAACAGAGTCATGCTAATATAAACTTCTCTTTAATTGAGATATTATTTGAAAAATACACATAATTATCCAAATAGGTAGGCTTTTAAAATCTCAATAGTTGAAATTTTTCTAAGTCCTGTTGTTTTGATTATTATAATATCCTGTTTTTAAGATATCTTTACCTCTCTTATTTTAAAACCATCACTAAGCATAAAATATCAACAACTTTCAATCAACTTACAAGTGATTTAGTCTATATCACACAACTCAGCATTTCAATGAAGAGCACCTTAAATTATCTGTGTCTTTTCTTTCCTGCCAAGATCAGTCAATGAAGACAGAGATTATCACCTTCAGATTCTGTTACTATTTGTAAGCACAGTGCTGGGTTCATAATGCTTATTGGCTTTAATATTTATTGGTTTTCAGAGAAATGATAAATAAAAATGTAAACAAGGCAATTTATCATGACTTTCTATAAAATTTTCCTGTAATGACCCTGGTTATCTTTCATTCCCAGTACATTTTCACCAAGACTTAGAGGAGACTGAAGAAACCATTCCTACATTATATATGCATTATATCTTTCTACTTTTCCAACTTTTCTCTTTGGGAACTCATCATGCTTCACAAGAAGAAAATATACTGGAATCTCTCAGATCAGGAATCTATACAACTAATTCTTTGGATTTCTAAGGCAAACACCCTCTCTGTTCTCTATAGAGGAGAAAAGACCTATCATAATCTTTACAGACAGTTTCACTATAAAGATTATACACAATTGTGTACGTGACCATTACTCCATATGCACATGGTATAGTAAGAAGGACATTCTTTTCTATAGTACGTTACATTATTTTTACTTTGACTTTTTTCCTATCAACCAAATATGCTTGACTGGTTTGACACCGTAAGCACCAGCACTGAACCCCTCATCATTCAGTCTCAGATCCTCCCATCATTGGAAAGTCACTGCCTCAAGGATGCCTTAGTGATCTTTAAATAGCTGGGATAAGATTCATCCCCAGACTGTAGCTTCAGTCCTCAACCCAATGGTCTAATGTACTATACTGTTTCCAATACCTCTTTCCTCACTAAAATGCCCATAATGTAAAAAGAAAGGTCACCCAATGTCCTTTCTTTTTCTTGGAGGCAGACTTGTAAGATTCAATTTCCAGTTTCCTGATCTGTCCCGGGTGCCTAGGGTGACTGTTCTCATTGCAGCTAACATTCCCTACTCTTTTGGCAAGCTTGTTTCTCCTTGAGCTACTACTAATCTGATGAGTCCTCTTGCTGCTACACACTCTCTCATCATCTCAGGTCCTTTGGGAGATCCTCATGCCTTTACCCTGACTCCAATCCTATTACACCCTTGTCATTCCCCGCTCTTTTCCCACAACTGTCCTTCCCAACTCCTGCTCATAGTTCTTCATGCTTACTTCATTCAACTAATGTTTACCGAGTCTTGCTTTGTGGTAGTCCTTGGGGATTCAGTAAAGTATAAAATGTGATTCTTGCCTATTAGGATCATTGGCATAACCCCTTCTCCAACTGATATTTTTTCCTGCTCCCCGTGGGCCTCGGACCTCCAAAGCTACACATACACATTTAACGTTGTTACAAAAAACACTCCTATTATTTTTTCGTTCTTTTCCTCTACAGTTGCCCTACCCCTAACCCTCATTCCGCCTCATTTTATCGCTCCTCTGTGCTCCCCACCCCAACCTCTATTTTCTTTCAATTCTTTGGAGGGCCAACCACTCTCCCTTTCAACCTTCCTGGCTATTTCCCTCTTCCGTCCCTTTTCTTTTCTTTTTCTTTTTTTTTTTAACGATGGGAAGGGGGGAGTCTCCTAGAATTCCTTACACCCCGCTCCCCTATTACGCCCGCCCTATTACGCTTTCCTCAACCTTTGATCAGGTTACCTCTCTTCTTGCGCCCACGGCCGCCCCCAGGGCCCTGGCCTCTTCGTTGTTTCATGACTAGCTGGAACTCTTCGTCACCAATTCGACTCCAGCCACAGCACTTAAGCCGTATCCTCCCGCCATCCCTTCCCACGACGCCTGCGTTCCCCGGCAACTGGCGCCGCTGGGCAGCCTGGGAGCCAAGGAGAAGCGGCTCTTTCTCTAACAGTCTCTGGGAAGCGGTACGAAGGGAAGGCGCCAAGGCGCCTTCCTCCCAATAAACTACAACACCCAGCATGCTTTGCTACACTACCTCTGCGGGGTTGCCCGGCGGTACCGCCAGCTGCGCAAGCGCAAAGGGATACGCCCTTTGAGGACTCCATTGCCCAGGGTGCATTGCCTTGAGGAGCGCTCCACTTTCCGGCGAGGGTCGTTGGGTTCTCCGATGGGAGTCTGAGGGGTTCGCAGACTCCGTTACCCAGATTCCTTTGTGGCAGAGGTGTTGCGCACTTCCGGTGGAAGCGCTTGAGGAGAGGGGGTGGAGTTTACGGCGCCGGTGGGCGGTAGGCGGTGCTGCCGGTAGCTGGTCGCAGTCCAAAGGCGACAGGGCGTCTTTAAGAGAGCGAGCCGCGACCTGTTGGGCCGTACTGAGCGTGGGAGGAAGCTTCGGCTACTGTTTGACTACGTTGGGCCTCCCCTTGATGTCGGCCCTCGAAAAGAGCATGCACCTCGGCCGCCTGCCCTCTCGCCCTCCTCTGCCCGGCAGCGGGGGCAGTCAGAGTGGAGCCAAGATGCGAATGGGGTACGTGACCCGTACCCCTTCTCTCTAGAGGCCAGGCCCCGGCCATTGGAGAATGGTGTCTCTGGGTGTTTCGAGCAGCATGGGAAGGGAGGCTACGGATAGGAGAAAACGTTGACTGCGGCCTGGAGACGTTTAGGTGTAGTAGAAGGCAGATTTGGGGATGGGGAGGCGCCAAGTCAATGGAAATTGGAGGACAAATAACATTGTTAAAGGGAGAAGGGAATGAGGCAAATATTGGAGAAGGTGAGAGACTAATATAAGGGATGTGGGAGGTTTGAGGAAAGGAAGTAGAACGGTGACAAAGGTGGGGGTGAAATCTGCCAGGGAGGGTTGAGGGACATGGGCAATGACTGAAAGAAAAGTTAAGGGGAATTGGGAGAACAGCTAAGGAAAGGTTTGGGAGAAATGAGAAGACTGAGAACTAGATATTAAAAAAGTTGAGGGGCGAGTAGAGACTAGCTGAGGCAGAGTTGGTAGGAGAGAGAACTAGGGAGCAGAAGGTTCTAGAGAATTCCCAGAGGCGAAAGACAGATTCAGTGAGTGAAGAGAGAACTGAGAAAACTTGGGGAGTAGGCCTAAGGAAAGGTGGGAGAACATAGGGTGACAGGAATGTGCTGAGAAGCTGGGGGGAATAAGGGAAAGAGTGATGAGGGAGAGGGGTTAAGGAGTTTAGAGAGTGACCCATTGGCTCTAGAGAATGAGAAATGACTAGAAATAGGGTTTGGTGAATAGAAGTGCTGTAGAGGTAAGGTCTGGGAAGCTTAAAAGGGAAGATTTGATCACTTGATTTCTGCTGGGTAAATAGGTCTGAGGGAAGAACTATGTACTGAAGACTAAAAATTAGTGAAGCATTGGGAGTAGCCATTTAAAATGTTTTGGGGGAAGCAATTTGCTGGAAAGAGGAGAGCTGTGTTAAAGAGGTAGGCTTTGGAATTTTAGGTCGTCGAACGGCCTGTGGAAATAATTAATTTGTGTTGTGTGTCCTATTCCTTTGCAAATACTCTGGGATTCAGTCTTTCTTTTTCCTCAATGAGTCCTATTTTATGAAGTCTCAGTTCCACCAATTTCAAGACATCCTTTCTCTTTTTGTCACTTGCTTTTTTCTTACCCTCTTTCCTTCTTCCACTCCGTTATCTATCTCTTACTCTCAAGTTGGGACTGTTTCCTTGCCAGTCTCTTGTGTGACTTGCTCTGTCAACTGTTTTTCATGATCTCTTGACTTCGGTTTCACTAAACCTTACTAAGTGTGTTTGCATATTCAGGGTGCATGTTCAGAGTTTGTGATTTTTCTTGAGTTTCCATAATATGGTTTTTCATATTGGACTTAGTAATTCCAAAGTATTGCTGGATAATGTAATAACAGCAATTACTTTTTTTAAAGTAAGCGCTATGAGGCTGGGCACAATAGCTCACACCTGTAATCCCAGCACTTTGAGAAGCTGAGGCAGATGGATCGCTTGAGACCAGGAGTTCAAGACCAGCCTGAGCAACATAGCAAGACTCCATCTCTTCAAAAATATAAAAAAAATTAGTCGGCATGTAGTCCTGCTACTTGGATGCTGAGGCTGGAGGATTGCTTGAGCCCAGGAGTTTGAGGCTGCAGTGAGCCATGATCATAAGTTTTCTTCTGGACACAGCATAGATTAAAAAAAAAAAAAGTAGTATGTGCCAGGCATTGTAGTAGTAAGTTTACATACGTTATTTTATTTACTGTTCCCACAAACCTGCAAGGTAGATATTTCCCTGCATATATAGGTAAGAAATTCATATGCAGAGATTACAGGTAACCCAATTAGTATGTGACAGAACAAGGATTCAATGTAGGTTTAGTCTCTAGAATCCATTCCCTTTTCTGTAGACCAGTACTTTCTCTTGGGTAAGGCCTAAAATCTGATGTCTTTTTCCTTTTAATACATTGCCAGTAGATGATGCCAAAAACATAGTGGTTTTGAACTTTTTTATTAAAGCTTTTGGAGGTATTCTTATTAAAGTAGATTTGGGATCCCTACTTGCTTTGTATCCCTGGTGTGCTTGACAGGAGTGTCATTTGAAAATCAGTGCTTTAGTACATACTACTACCATTAGAGAGTCTGAAAATGTTTTAAGTTTATTAATTGTACTACTTTTTGCTTTTAAGAGACAGAGTCTTGGTATCTTGTCCAGGCTGGAGTGCAGTGTCTAATTCACAGGGGCGATCATCACGCACTACTGCCTGGAACTCCTGGACTCAAGTGATCCTCCTTCTTTAGTCTCCCAAGTATCTCAGACTAAAGGTGCATGCCACCTGCATTATAGTGCCCTGCATTATGATTATAGTGCTTTAACTGACATGTGTATGTTAGTGCCTTTTTGTATTCCATGAGGTAAACTAGGGTCAGAGTTAATATTTTCGTTTAATAACTGAGAAAACTCAAGTGTTCGTTGACTTACCTGAGATCACAGAATGATTGACAGAAACATCATTCAGATCCAGAATTTTATATTTTTAGTTCATTCTCATTCTTATTATACTTTGGATCAAAGAGTTTGTTGCTTGAAGTGATATAGATTGGAGTTTGAGGCCTAGCTTGAGTATTTACATTGGTTAGATCATTTAACCTCTCATAGTCTATTTTCTTGTCTCTAAAATGAGGATACCTCTGCTTACCTTAGAGTGCTGTGAGAATAAGATAATACATGAAAAGCACTTATGGTTCCTGACACATAAGCTTTTAAGGTATGATAGCTTGTAGATTATTGTATATTGAGAATTGTGAGAATGGTTCATACTTTATAAAGTAGAAGCTCTTCTTTCAATTTCTTATGTCAGCTTTTTTTCCTCTCAAGCTGTATGTTTATTCATATCTGATTGGATAGTCTTTCATCCATCTTAAATTTATTATGGATATCATGCCTCTTAGGAAGGCTTTAATGAGCTATTCACACAGATGGAGAAATAAAGAGCAAAGTGAAGTGATTTGCTCAAGGTCACAGACTGAGTTACTAAAAATCAAATTGCAGTATTTCAGTATTTGGGGTTTTTTTTAAATTAATTTTTTAAAAATTAAGTTATAATTCGTATACCATAGAAATCTTCCTTTTAAAATGTGCAAGTCAGTGGTGTTTAGTATATGCACCAGGTTGTACAGTTATCACCACTAATTCCAGAACATTTTTTATCATGCCATAAAGAAATTCCTTACCCATTAGCAATCACTGTCCCTTATACCTAGCATATATTACTTCTGGGTTTTGAGACACTGACCGTTTTTGAGGTTATAAAGGAATTCATGTTTGTTTTTCTGGTACCTCTATTTTTGGGGTTTTTTTACATCTGTTTAAAGTTTGTCTTGATATGCAAAGTGAGGAACACATCAAATTTTATCTTTATCCACAGGCTATCCAGTGTTGTAACACCATTTACCAAAAGTCCTTTTCCCATTATGTGAATTTCACTTCAACAAGAGAATAGTCCTTTTCCTCACTAATTAAAATATCTTTGTCATATACTGAATTTCTAAATAGATTTTGGTCTATTTATGGAATTTCTTTTTCCATTGGCCTTTTTATTCATGTGCTACTACTACACTTTTAAATAAGGCTTTATTAATATGTTTTAATAGATGGTAAAGGTAGCTTCTCCATCATTCTTTTTTAGGATTTTCCTGGCTCTTCTTATGTGTTTATTCTCACAAATAAACTTTCTAATTGACTAGGACTGTGAAAAAACCCCAGTAGTATTTTTGAGATTACATTAAATATATAAATTAATTTAGAAATAAATATTTTTTTATGATGTTGAGTGTTCCTTGAAGAAATGTGGTACCTTTTAGTTTGAATGAATCCCTTTTGAAAGAAAAATATTTCAGACCACAAGTATTGACATAAATTATATTTTCTAAGCACCTGTAATATTTTTTGTCATTTCCACTCACTTGTCAATTTTTGTGCATTACTACTTGGCATTGCATTTTTTCATAGTTATGTCAAAGTTATCTTTGGTAATTTTATGAAAATTTTTTTATGTTTCCCCAATACAATATTACAGCTCCTGCAGTGCAAGGGCCTTTGTTTATGTTTCTTTGTGCCTTCTATAGTAGCACAGCTAAATAAATGTTTTTATAAAATTTAATTTAATGTACACATGGCATACAACATTCATTTAAAATGAGAACTTGAAGTTTTTCCAGTAAGTCCAGCCTGCACTGATCTTCTATTTCTGTCCTTTTGTGGCACCCATCATTTATGCCAGGGATCGGCAAAGTTTTTCTATACAGGGGCAGATAGTATTTTAGGCTTTGTGTTCCATGTAGTCTCTTCCAAGTAGTTAAGTAGCTACTTAACTCTGCTGTTGTAGGGTGAAAGCAGCCACGGACAATATGTAAATGAGTGTGACTGCATTCCAGCAACACTTTATTTGTAGACACTGAAATTTGAATTTCATGTAATTTTCATGTCATTAAATAGTCTCCCCCCCCCTTTTAAAAATGTAAAAATCATTATCAGCTCATGGGCCATAAAAAAATAGATGATGGGCTGGATTTGCCCATAGGCCATAGTTTGCCAACTCACTATGAGTGCAATTAGTTCTGAACTTCTACAGTCTTGTAGAAGAAGGAAGATAGATTTGAAAATCAGCAAACTAGGATTCTCTTCCTGACTTCAGTGCTTACCACTTAACTGGCATAAGCTTGACTTTATTCTCTTAAAATGTGGGTAATCCTAGCTTCACAGAGTTTTTGTGAAAATGAGATGGTATATGTGTGGAGTTATTTAAATTGTAAATGAGAACTTATTTACTGTATTTCATTAATTCTAAGATACTTTTTCATTTTTAAAACGATAGTGTGTTGATGCTGTTACCTGGTCAGATAACAATCTTCATTTAGTCCTCATTGCTTGTACGTGAGTAAACAACAAAACCAGAATCAAAATTTGCGAAATATGTAGGTGTTGATAACTTGGAAGAAAATCTTGGCAACAAAAGTGGAGCACTCTTGTAACTGCTAAGAACTGAATGGTCGTGAGGAGGCGTGGGTGTTCTATCAGATGAGTTAAGCAATATTCCTAAAGTGAGAGTCAAAATTAAGATAGCTCTACATAATTGCAAAGCCAGCATATGAGCTGATGTTTAGTTTTAAGAAATGCTCTATCACCAATGTTCTTGTGAGGCACAGGGAGCTAAATTGGTCAGAATGATTCAGAAAAGAGTAGGACTCTAAATATGGAGAAATTGGTTAGGAATTCCTTAAGTATTTTATTCTGCTTTCATTTTCCGTTTTATATATACCCATAAGTGGTATATAACGAACATATGGAAGTATAAAAGAGCTCTTTTATATAAAAATTAAATGAATTCATTTTTATATAAAAATGTATAATAAATTCCAAGTGATAAAGTATTATGCTTTTAATTGGTAGTTCTTAGTGATTCATCTTACAATAGATTTTCCTTTATAGGTGTGGTATTGCATCTATTCTAGGAACAAGATTGTAATTTACTTTTTAGTCTTCCCTAATTTAATTGTAAACTCCTTTTGTATTTTATTTACTTGTCCCAAAGCAGTTAGCACATAGGAGCTTGGTAAATATTTGTTGAGTGACTGAATGACTCTCAGATATAATGGAAACCTGACATTTTCCCAACAGTTTAAAATTGTCTACCTTGAATTTGGTAGGGAAGTAAATGGGAGGGAGGAGCCATAGACTTGTTGAGTAAAGAAGTGGGATTTTAAAATTGTGATTATTGACAGTATGCAAACATGAATTTGTACCGTGTTTATATTCCACTATGAATCCATATTTATATCCCTCTGTCTTTATTCTGTTAAGAAAATATAGTTTAGGCTGGGTGCGGTGGCTCACATCTCTAATCCTAGTACTTTGGGAGGCTAAAGTGGGAGGATAACTTGAGGCCAGGAGTTTGAGACCAGCCTAAGCAATAGTAAGACCCCGTCTCTACAAAAAATTTTAAAAAATTAGCTGAGTGTTGGTAGTGCACATCCGTAATCCCAGGTACTTGGGAGGATTGCTTGAGCCCAGGAGTTTGAGGTTGCAGTGAGTTATGTGACGCCACTGCCCTCTAGCCAAGACAACAGAGTGAGACCCTGTCTCAAAACAAAACAAAACAAAAAATATATATATATATTTTAGAGTTGTTGTAAGGTTTAAATTTAGGTAATGCTTATAAAGTACCTAGTACATATATATACATGGCTGGCTTATTTCATTTAATCTTTCTCATCTCTTTAATTAAACAGCTTTTTCTTAAGCATAAGAACAGTGGTTCATGATATATAAAAATTACTTTTAATTCAGATTTCTATATAAATCATCTGAACTACAACATTATTATTAGCTAGATTTCATCAAATGGCATTTTAGCATATGGATAAGTAGACTTGGGAGTGGAACTGCCTAGAGAAGCTATCAATATTTTGTTGATAGCTTCATGGTTTATTTCTATTATCTGTTGATCAGGGGAAATGGGCTTCAGTAGTCCCAATAACCTACTTGACAAACCTTTGGAATATCAACCTATTTTTGAGTTGGAGAATCTCTATATTAACATTTTTTCACTGATTATTGGGAAATTGTACTCTTTTATTGGAAATTTAATAGAGAGTTTATACTTTTGCCTATTCCCTAACCAGATCACTATTTAATATGGATAGTACTTTGATTTTTTGTTGTTGTTTGTTTCTTTTTTTTAGTCTTGCCAAATTAAACAGAAATTATTTTGAATTTTTACAGCATTTGATTTAACAAAATCTTCACGCCATATATCATCTTTGTGAATCCTTCCTGACCTGATTCCACCCCCATATGTGCCCCAAGCAAGACTGTATGTCCCATCTATGAGCTCTCATGGTTTATTTCTGTAATAACTATAGTGTACAGTGACTCTAAGAGCTCAAGGACCAAGTTTTAGTCAATGGCAACTTCTGGCCTGCTAATTTCTCTAGGGCCTAGGAAGTATATCAGAGTCGGTTATGCTTGGGCATACTCAAATGTCTCTTTAATTGAACTGGAATTAAATTAGCTGCTTATATAAGCAGGTTGTGACTGGAAAGAAGCTCTAAAATAATTGCCCTAAATATATTTGCTGTTTGCCTATGAAATGTGTCTTTTATTCTAGATCATGTATGCAGGTGAGTCTGGGGAAGGGAAATGTATGGCCCTTGGCTCTGAAATATACTTCATTAGATGCTCTGTATGGACTTCATTGGTTGTTAAACTGTGACCTCAAACCTGCTTGCTTCCTGTTGTCGGCAGAATAGTAGCTTACATAAATTCTGATTACTGGGTAATGCCACACACATTGATTATAAGGGTGAGCAGCTACATGACGTTAGTCCTTGTAAAACATCAAAAAGCCTGTATCCTGTCTAGTTTCTTGCTTTCATTAATGGTGTTTCAGTGGCTTTGTTTTTGTTTGAGCCCAGATCATTTTAGAAAAGTTGTCATTATATTGTTTTTTTCTTTTTACTTTTAGCATTTGGAAAGAGAAGTTAATAATTGTTCTCATGTTGGGTGAAAGGTGGAAATAAAATTTAGAATTTTTTTTCTAATTTAGGCAAAATAGAATTCTTTATTATCAAAGGTATAGGATCCCAGCTCTTCTTCTTGTGCTGCAGTAGTCTGTATCTATGCACTTTCAGCAAAGTATATTTTTGTGTAGTCTGACTCAGCAGGTTGAAAGTTCCCATGGATTAAGTATCTTATCTGAAAATGGTTTTATGTGAGGTAAGATTTCATTTATTTGCTTGAAACCACATCATATATTGGGCTGTAAGTATCCTGTCCTGTCCTGTCTAGTGTGGGATATTCTGTGAAATGCTACTGCTGTTTCCATTTTGGGATTACATGATGCCTGATTTAACATTCTCTCCAATGGTCAACACAGAAAAGTAATAGGAATAGGACCTAGGATTTTTTAAGCACAATGGCAAATCAGTATTTAATAAGTTAGAACTCTTTAAAATGACCTTCTGTGTTCTCTCTCTGTGAATGGCATCAGAAACTCTTGAGAGTTGTCTTTGATTTTTCCTTCTCACTTTACCTTCCTTTTCCCTTCCATCATTATCATTACAGTTGGAAACTTTGACTTCTTCTTAGTTTCCACAGTTCTCAAGCTTGCTCAAGGGTCCTCTGCCAATTATTCCTATCCCCACAGCAGGAACCAGTCCCCTTCCACTTCTTCCTCAGGATTTCAGGGTGTTCATTACCAGCTTTGATGATTTCAAGAATGGAGAACCTAATACTATTTTGAGAATAGTCTGGACATGGTGGCTCATGCCTGTAATCCCAGCACTCTGGGAGGCTGAGGTGGGAGAATCACTTGAGGCCAGGAGTTTGAGACCCTGTCTCTACAAAAATTAGAAAAACTTAGCTGGGTGTGGTGGTGCTTGCCTGTAATCCCAGATACTTGGGAGGCTGAGGCAGCAGAATTGCTTGAGCCCAGGAGTTTGAGGTTACAGTGAGCTACCTGGGGTTACAGAGCAAGGCTGTGTCTCAAAAAAAAAAAAGAAAGAATGATGATGATGCCAAACACCACAGGTTGTCCACATGAGTGGCTAAGATAGTGATGCTTTTGCTTCCTGATGATTCAGTGTGCACAAACTTTGTTTCATGTACAAAATTATTAAAAATGTATAATATTATATTCAGGCTATGCATACAAGATATATATGAAACAAATGAATTTCATTTCGACTTGGGTCCCGTACTCAATGTGTCTCATATATGTGTGAATATTCTGAAATCTGAAATTCAGAACATTTCTGGTCTCAAGAATTTCAGATAAGGGATACTCAATCTGTATTACCTCTTCAAATATTACTTTTGTTCCATTCTGTTATTTCTTTTTGGAACTCCAACTTGACATATGTAAGACTTATTTACTCTTCCTTCTGTATTTCTCTTCTCTTTTTTTTTTGAGACAGAGTCTTACTCTGTCACCTGGGCTCGAATGCATTGGTGTCATCATAACTCACTGCAACCTTAAACCCCTAGGTTCAAGCTACCCTCCTGCCTCAGCCTCACAAGTAGCTGGGACTACAGATGTGTGCCACCATGCCTGGCTAATTTTTCTATTTTTAGTAAGAGACAAGGTCTCACTCTTGCTCAGGCTGGTCTCAAACTCCTGGGCTCAAGCAATGCCCCCACCTCAGCCTCTCAATGTGCTAGGATTACAGGTGTGGAGCCATAGTCATATTTCTTAACTTCTTTCATATTTTCCATTTTTTTTTCTATGCTGTATTCCAGATGTGTCTAGATATATCTCAGCAAATTCCTTAGTAGTATACCATGCTCCTTAGCTGTTTCTAATCTGTTAAACTTGACTATTTGTTTAATTTTTAATTCTTTTCATTCTAGAAGTTGTATTTGTTCAAAGTGTCTATTATTTATTTAAATATATTAAGTAGCTATTTTATATGTGATAATTTCAATATTTGAAATCTTTATAGGTCTCTTCCCTCCCATGTCTTACGCTTTTTGACTGTGAGGTAGTCATTTGTCTTGGAACTTTATTCTAGAATGAAGGTTGATTCTTCAAAGAGGATTGCCTTTGTTTCTGTTGGGGTCCAGAGGGCACTGATAGTCTGGGTCCACTTTAAATTCTCATCTTGGAACTTCTTGGGATACATAAATGGTATGTGTTTAGTTATAAATCAGTTTGGGAGCTGTCTTATATTATACTTACAGGTTCATCAGGGGAGGTATTTTTGTTTGTTTGTTTCTCCTGTTTACTTAATGCTAAGTTCCAAGACAGGCACTTTTTTTTTCTTTAGTCCTGGGATTGGGGAGGCGAGCAGAAAGTTAATTCTACTTCACCTTTTCACTGAGGGTATAATCCTTTGGGATCCCAGCTTGATGGGAGGAAGTTTTCTTACTAGGCTCCCTAGCAAGGCTCCCAACATCCTCTTCTGTTTGCTCCAGGAAATCCCCAAAACTTCAAGTTCAACCAGTTGGCAAATGCCGTAAAGATAAAAGCCAGATTTAATGGTCTAAGTTGTTCTCTGGATTCCCACCTTACTTTACTTTTGGCCCCAGTATTGCATGTTCCTTTTTGCCAGCTCATCTATGCATTTAAGAAAAATGAATGAATACATAATTATAATATGTGATTGTTACAGTATGTAATTATATTATTTAAATAATAATTATGTTATGATATAAATGCAATCACATATTTGTTTTTTGAGTTATTTATTTATTTTTTGAGACAGAGTCTCACTCTGTTGCCTGGGCTAGAGTGCCATGGCGTCAGCCTAGCTCACAAACCTCAGATTCCTGGGCTCAAGCAATCCTTCTGCCTCAGCCTCCCAAGTAGCTGGGACTACAGGCATGCGCCACCATGCCTGACTAATTTTTTCTATATATTTTTAGTTGGCCAATTAATTTTCTTTCTATTTTTAGTAGAGATGGGGTGTTGCTCTTGCTCAGGGTGGTTTTGAACTCCTGAGCTCGAGCGATCCACCTGCCTCGGCCTCCCAGAGTGCTAGGATTACAGGTGTGAGCCACCGTGCCCAGCCTGTTTTTATATATTAAATATTTTTACACACACACACACATACACACATAATTTTAGCCAATATTTCCAAAGTTGGATCTATCAAAGTACCTAATTACTATAGATGGAAACAGTCCCCAATATAAGATATCTATACCCAGGCAAGCTTTCAGTCATTGTACAAAAGTGGGCAACACCATTTTCTGACATGCAAAGTTTCAAAACTAATTTCCCTCTCCCAAGATGCTAACGGAGGATGTGTTCCATCAAAATAAGAGAATGCACCAAGAAAAATATGGGATATGGGAATCAGGGATTCAGCACAGGTGAAAGACAAGAGGAATTTCCAGGATGATGGTGAAATGGCTGCAGTTCATCATATCCAGATAGCAGCAGGTGGTCCCATTTGGAGCAGATAAATGGAGGGTGCCAGAAATGGAAATTTCCAAGTGAAAAATAGACCTGATTATTTAATGTGAATTGCCATATTAAGAGAAGTTTTACAGAATTTAAAGGCTTTTTTATTTAAAATTTTTAAATTATGAAATCTACATATAAAAAAGTATTTAAAAGTATATATATGTATGTATAGTTCAAAGAAGAATAATAAGATAAATTCCCGTGTATCCATCACCTAGCGTATGAAATGAAGCACTATCAGCACCTTATTTGCCTCTCCCTATAGAGAACCTCCGCTTCCCACACTGTCTTGAGTTAAATGATAATCAGTCCCTGGCTTTTCTTTATAGTTTTACCACCTATGCATATATCCATGAAAAAGATACTGTTTAGCTTTGCCTATTTTTGAACTTTATTATTATTGGAATCATACTGCTTTTGTTGTTCTGTACTTATTTCTTTATTATATTTTTCAGATTCATGTAGCTCTTTTACATTCATTTTCACTGCTGTGCCATATTCTCTTGTCTAAATACATCACAACTTGTATATTCTACTAGTATGCACATTTAGCTTGCTTGTTACTCTTTGCTTTTACCAACGTGTCTATGAACATTCTTGTTTGTGTGTCTTGATGCCTATACACAGGACTTTCTCTGTAAAGTAAAACTACCAGATTGAAGGACACCTATGTGTTTTATTAGGTGATGGATTACTGTTTTCTGATTTTCCCCATTTCCTTGTTAATACCTGATAATGTCTGGCTTCTTATATTTTGTCAGTATGATGGATATGCAATTATACTGTGATTTAAAATTTTATGTCTGTGATTATTAATGAAATTGGGAACCTTTTCATATGTCTTTGAGCTATTTGTGTTTCCTCTTTTGTGAAATGCCTGTTAATGTCTTTTGCCTGTCAAAGGGTTTTGGGAAACAATTAGTGACAGTTTGATGGGAAACTAAGCAAATAAAATCAGAGACAATTATTACATTTGGAAAAAAGCAAAATGTTGTAAAAGAAAGAAAATGTAATTGACGTGCCATGTGGCTCAACTGTAAACAATATTTCTGTAATAACATTTATGAAGTACTCCCTGCTTATAATCTCTTTCAAAAGCTTACAGTTGAGGAAATTGAGGCAGATTAACTTGTGAAGGGTCACAAAACTTAAAATTATTGGAAATGAAATTTAAACTGAGATAATCTGACTTCAGAGTCCAGGCTGTTATCTATGAAATGATACTTACTGTCTACCTGTTTGTAGCCATAGTGTAAAAACTGCATATAGTTTTAACAAAAAATTTTTAATTTTGATGATGTTAAAGTCCTATATCTTCTATCACTTCTGCTTTTGGTGTTGCATCTAAGAAATTGTTGCCTAACCCGATATCAAAGTTTTACTCCTGTGTTTTCTTCTCAGAGTTTTTTGGTTTTAGCTTTTACATTTAGGCTTGTGATCCACTTTGAGTTAATTATGTGTGTGGTGTGAGGAAGGGATCCAGATTCATACTTTTGCATGAAGATATCCAGTTGTCCTGAAATCATTTCCCCCATTGAATTATCTTGGCCCCTTTGTTGAAAAATCAAATGACTGTAAATGTTAGAGTTTATTTCTGGACACTTTTTTTTTTGCTAACTATTTGATTTGTGTAAAATGCACTCTTGATTCTGTTTGATTGATCTATATGTCTATCCTTATATCTGTACCACAGACTTAATTACTATAGTTTTATAGCATCCCATTTCCTTTTACTGGATAGTTTATCAGATTAAGTAAAGGACACTATGTTTATTAGCCTCAAAGTTGCTTAATAATAGTAATAAAAAATATTTCTTGAGACAGAAAGCTAAGTGCTTTATGCACATTAGCTCATTTCATACTGTCAACAGATATTAATTATTGATGTGTCAGGCTCTGGGAATATATTGGTGAACAAATGGAGAACATTCTTGCTTTAATGGATCTCTCATTAGTTGTGAATTTAGGTGGGGTGACTCAAGTATAACAACAAATGTAGGAATAAAATAATTTTAGAAAATTATTAATTATGTGATAAAAATAAAACAGACTAATTTGAGAGTAACCAAGGAATGAGAGGACTACTTTGATCCTCATAACAACCCCTATAAAATTGGATCTGACATGAAGAAACTTAGGCTTATAGAAGTTAAGTGACTTGCCTAAGGCCACACAGTTAATACAGGCAGAACTGGGTTATGAAAATAACCTTTAGTTGGTAGCAAATGGAAAATGAATTTAGGTTTAGGAACTAGTAAGAGTGCAGTGTCTCTTCATTTTAATTTTCCTTTAGTTATTTTTTCTTTCCACTGGAAATAGGTTGGTAAGGTCAAATTATAAGCCAGGGATTCTTAATTTGGCATTCTTAGATAGGTTTCTTGAAGCCAGTGGAATTGTATACAAAATATATGTGCATGCATTTTTTCTGTATATAGGGTTCATAGCTTTCATCAAATTCTGAAGATGGTCTGTGATAATAGCAAAGGATCCATAAACACATTTGATTCATGTGAATTTGGCAGAAGCCATATTTCCTTTGTGTCCTACAGCACCACTTTGTTCCTTCTCTGCCAAACTCCTTCCTCTAGTGGCAAGAGGTGGGAGGAAATTATACATTTATTTTGTTAGGTTTGAAATAAATTTTATTCTGATTTAAAAATTAGTCTACAGTTACCTACCAAAGTAGATTTTTATTTATAAATCATAGGACTTGATAATTCATCTCTGTGACAGTTCGGAACTTTAGAATTGACTTTGATTCCACTGTCAGTCATCCATGTCTTGTGAATATTCCTGAGATTTGTTGATATTCTTTTGAAAGGTCTTTCTGTGTTTTCTTATGTTTTAATTCCGTTGCCAGTCAAGATTCCCATCCTTTCCTAGCCAGGTTATTGCAACATATTTTTTTCACAAATCAAGCCCATCTTGTACCTTTTACCAGACTGATCTCTCTAAAATACTTTCATCTATACATTTTATTGGCTCTTCACTTTTCGTAATACTATCCAAGTCCTATCTGATTTTTGGGCCTCTCCAATAAAATCACACACAGATCACACAAAAAGAACATATATTCCCCACTTTATTATATCTAACATCATTCTTTCTCCACTATCTCCTTTTAAATGTGTCAGCTTCTTTTAGCTTTTCAAAACTGCTGTACTTATGCCTACCTCATTCCAGCTAGATATTTTTGTTTATTTTCAGTGTCTCCTATAACAGGCACTAGACTGGGTCCTTGTTCATGTTCTTCTTTCTGCCTGAAACGTCTTCCTTATCCCTCCCTATTTCCATCAGTCCAAATTCTGTCTGTCCTTCAATGCCTAACTTAAGTGTTATTTTTTTCTTTGAAGCCTCTATTTATTCTCCAAGTTGAAAGTAATCTTTCTTTCCTCTTTTGAACATTGACTGCACTTTAGTTGTACCTCTTAGGGTATTTAACTCTTAGTACGTTATGCTATTTTTGTATTCGATACTAGTTTCTTGAGGGTAGAGACATTGTCTCTCTAGTTTTATAATTATCCTAACGTCTCCCATCACCCCACCAGCCTTATACCTGTAATAATATAATACATTCTTGGCAAATGTTCATTGAATGAATAAATTCTTTTTTTTTTTTTCATGTTGCCCAGGCTAGAGTGCAGTAAGGCTATTCACAGTTGCAATCCTAGCACACTATATCCTCGAACTCCTGGGCCCAAGCAATCGTCCTCCTTCAGCCTGCTGAGTAGCTAGGACGGTAGGGACATGCTGTAGCACCTGGCAGTAAATCCTTATTTTTAAAGTATAACTTAACTTTGCTATGCTTTTGAAAGTTCTTTCATTACTTTAAAATTCTTTTATTATGACCCCATGGAGGAAAAAAGTCAGTAATTAATTTTAGAAATTGTAACTAAAAAAGACCTACCCAGGCTGTAATGACCATAATGTAGCAAGGTATCAAATAATGAGGATCTAAAGCTATTTTTAAAAATAATAAAAACTACATTCCTACATTAGAGTCTTCTGTTGTGACTAGAATGCAAAGATAATGTAAGGTTTTTGCTGCCTATTTAATGTCTAACATTGGTTGCAGAATTAACTATAGTCTTGCAGTGTGTAAACAAGTATGTGTTCTAAAAAAGGTATTAGGGGTATGCTAGAAAATCTCTGGGAGTAGGAGCAACATTTGGAGATGTAGAAGTATTGACTCCTTAACCAAATGGGAATTACTCATTTGGTAGGTATAAGTTGGGTAGTCCCTGGAACCTTTCTTTCTTTTCTTTTTTTTTTAATGAAGGAAATTAGAAGTGGAGAGTATTCTCTTAGGAATAATTTCTGTTTATAGGAAGTAATTTTTCTTTAATTGGTACCTGGCCAACTTGGAAAGTTTCTGTGGCATTGGCAAAGTTAGACATATTTGGACTCTGAAAAGGAAACCTCGGATAATGTGCATTAAAGCCATATTACTTTTTGGAAGTATAAATGAGAGAGTGTAACAGTTAAAAAGAATCTAAGAAGTAATATGGCATTGGGATAGAGGCCTTAGAGAATGATAGGACTAGATTTGAGTTCTGTCACTTCCATTTAGTAGTTGTGTGATCTTGGGCAAGTTACTTTATGTCTCTAAATCTGTTTTTTCATCTGTTAAATGGGGATAAAATAACTCAAAGTTTTGGGAAGGTTAAATGGAATCATGCCTGTAAAATATTTGGCACACTGTGACTCACTGTTGTACACAGTAAATATTAGATACTGTGATGATATCCTAGGTCCAGATACAAAAAATTTATCTATGGGTCTTCAGGATCTATTATAACATGTTTGACATGCCATGTTGTGGTTGTTATACTCAAATTAGTATATGCATAGGTAGATTTATGAGTGACTGATGAGTGAGTAGAATTAGAACTTCTATTTTTTGTTTTCCCGTAGGATATCAAGTGCAACCAGAAAACCAAAAAAATGGGTCCAAACTGAAGTTGGAATTTATTTCCACAGAGATAGTTTTTCTATCAGAAAATAGGATTATCCATTTACTGAACAATTCCAAAAACCAGATGTATTACATTATTTAAAAGACATGTTATTTTAGTCAGTCACTAAAATCCAAGGCAGAAAGAGTTTGAATAATTTAACCAAGCACATACTGTGTTAAGAACTTATAGAGAATTATAGGGAAATGGTAGGAACTATGTGGAATTTGAATTCCCCTCTCCTTTCAAATTGTGTACTCTACATTTGTATTCCTAGTACCTTTCTCAACCTGAGGAACTTTGAAAATTCTCAGTGCCCAGGCCATACCTCAGACCACTTAAATCAGTTTCTAGGGGTGAGACGCAAGCATCAGTATTTTTTAAAGTTTCCTAGGTCTGTGGTCCCCATCCCCAGGCCACAGAACATACAGGTCAGTGGCCTGTTGGGAACCAGACCGGGCTGCATGGCAGGAGGTGAGTGGCTGCAAGCAAGGGAAGATTCATCTGTACTTATAGCTTGCTCCCTATAGTTGGCTTCACTGCATAAACTCCACCTCCTGTCAGATCAGCAGCAGCATTAGATTCTCACAGGAGTGCGAACCCTGCTGTTAACTGTGTATGCGAGGGATCTAAGTTGTACGCTCCTGATGAGAATCTAATGCCTGATGATCTGAGTTGGAGCTGAGGCAGTGATGCTAACTAGTGCTGGGGAGCAGCTGCAAATACAAATTATCATTATTAGAGAGGTTTGACTGCACAATAAATGTAAAGGGCTTGAATCATCCCAAAACCATCCCCCCCACTGCCCTGTCTTCCCACTCCCTCTACCCTCTCCACCCCCACCTCCTTCCATGGAAAAATTATTTTCCATGAAACCAGTCCCTGGTGCCAAAAAGATTGGGGACCGCTGCCCTAGGTGATTTCATTGTTAGAGAGATTGAGAACTGCTGACCTGGCTCAATGCCCAGAACAGAGTGGACATTCAATAAATGCTTCACTGTTGAAAGAATACACCGATGATTACCCAGTTGGCTCCATTGTAATTCTTCCCAGTATTCAAGTAGTCAACCAAGAGTGCTTTTGTATCAATTTAAGTTTTTAAGAGGGGCTTTGTATTACACTTTGTAGGTATTCTCCACTCAGCCCCATGGCATACATGGGAAGATATCTGGTAGGAGGTAATGTTTTGCTGCTTACAGAATTCTGAATTTCCTTCATTACTGGGAAGAAAAATAGGTTGTAAATAGGGGAAGGCTCAGAGTTTTTTTCCTGTGTTCCATCCAAGGTTGAAGACATAGGCTGTAAATAGACATTTGTTATTTTTGTTTTGTTTTAAAATAAATTTATATTTTTTAATAATATATGGTCAAAAATCAAAAGACAGAAAGGGATATACACTGAAAATTTTTCCTCTCAGTTCCTAATCATGCATCCCCCCCAGGATACTATCAGTGTTATATCAGTGTCCTCCCAGAGGTATTGTAAACATATATAAATAATGAAATATAAATATATAAATATAAATAATTATATTTATACATATTGCCCAATTTTATCCAAGTCATAGAATGTACATCATGTTTGTCTTTTTTTTAAACAGTGTGTCTTAGAGTTATTATATATCCTTATACAAACCAAAGAATTTTATCAGTGCATAATTTCTTCATTTTTACAACTACTATGTACCACAATTTATTTTAATCAGTCCCCTGTTGATGGATATTTAGGTTGTTTCCAATTTTTTTCTATTACAAACAATGAGCTATGTTGAATAGATAAGTCATTTCACTTCTGTGTGAGCAGTTCTTCTGATAAATTCCTAGGAGTTTATGATATTATTATTGCCAATTTGCCTTCCATGAAGGTTTCCTAATGTTGATTGGTTGGGAATGACAAAGAAGCATGAAAGAATGTGAGAGATTAAAGGTGTGAAGAAGCAATAGTGACCAAAAACGATGGTATTAATAGTAGGAATGGTTTTTGTTTTTTGTTTTTTTGGAGATGGGAGTCTTATTGTGTTGCCCAGTCTGGTCTGGAACTCTTGGGCTCAAGCAATCCTCCTGCCTCAGCCTCCTGAGTAGCTGGCACTATAAGTGCATGCCACTACACCTGGCTAATTTTTTTTATTTTTATTTTTTAGAGATGGGGTCTTGCTCTGTTGCCCAGTCTGGTCTCAAACTCTTGGCCTCAAGCGATCCTCCTGCCTCAGCTTCCTGAGTAGCTGGGATTATAGATGCAAGCTGCCACACCTGGCAGGAATGGTATTAAAGTGGGTTGGGAGGATAGGAATGAGCCTGCAACCAAGAGCAACTAGCAGGTTTTTTGGTGTATATATACATGGAATTTATTTGTGATTCAAATAGACTAATGAATTTTCTAGAATCCTAAACTACTCTTAAATCTATATTTGAACTTACTTACATTTTTAATGTGGTACGTTGTGATGAGCTCTTTATATCTTTTAGAGAAAATGCCTTTGCTATTTTCATTTCAGATTTACATTTAGCATTTGTTGACCAAGATTTTGTCTTTTCATGCGTAACTATTTTTTACTTGAAATGTCTCTCTCTCTCTTTTTTTTCTCCCTAGCCCTGGAAGAAAGCGGGACTTTTCCCCTGTTCCTTGGAGTCAGTACTTTGAGTCCATGGAAGATGTAGAAGTAGAGAATGAAACCGGCAAGGATATATCCTTTGCAATGGCTTATTCTTTAGTGAGTTTATGATATTGTCTAAGTTAGAAGACGTGCATAGTTTCTAAAATGTTCTTTATTCTTGCTTTATTCTCCACTTGTTCTTTATGGAATGTTACCTGTAAGTCCATGCCAATATTTTTCTTGGCTATAATTATCCCGTGCACAGAGAAGAGATTAAGAATTAAATCCATGAAACTGGTATACTGTATCTCTTAAGGGTCCTGGGGAAGGTTTTATAAATCAGGTGAGTTGAACTGATTTCTATTATAGAAACCAGGGACTATGTCCTCATTAAGGTAAAGGGAATAATTTTTTTTCATTGAAAAAAATGGTCATACTGGCTTTATGCTTCAAAAACCTAGGGTTGGGATCTCAGAAATGTTTAAATTTCTCTTACATTTGGAAGTCTGCAGTTTTGTATATAGGTTAGTGCTGCTTGAGTTTTTTACTCAGTATTATTATGATTAAATAATCAGAAACTTAAGAGAGCCAGAACTTGGCTATGTTATCTTTAACTATTCATACACTTTTCGAGTTTACAAGAGTGGTTCAGAGGGTCCAGTCCTGCTCCTTTTGCATGGAGGAGGTCATTCTGCCCTTTCCTGGGCTGTGTTCACGGTAAGTTATTGATAGTAGAAGTTGATGTTAGCACTATTGAAGTCAATTAAAGATAGAGACAAATCTCTGAAATTAAGGTATTTTATTTGGGAAGCAATAATTGCATTTTGGGACATGCACACAAACCGGGTGGTCTTCGATGTATCTGAAGAACAAAGAGAAGGTTGGAGTTTTTATTACAAGGAGAAATGTTATGTATTATTCTTCAGGAAGGTTCATTGAAAGTTTGGGGGAGCTGGCAAGTTCTGATTGGTGAGGGACTGTGGTGGGTAAAACTAGTCTTAGAACCACAGTAGGTTTCAGTAACTAATAGGTAAAACTGGTTTTAGGTTACAGCAGGCAGTTACAGCAGCCAGACTTGCAGAGAATTATATTCTTGTAACAATGTAATGTACCCTGGGTGTTTTTTCCCTCTTGACTCTGTTTCAGTTGGTTGTGACAAGAAAGACCCAATTTGTACAATCAGCTTTCACAGTGTAATCATTGTTTTACTTCTGGATGAATCTGACTAGTCTAACTCTTCTTTCTGTGCTCACTTATATTGCTTGATATAAGAAAGTTAGGGATGTAGTAGAATCCAAATATTTGTCATGGTAGGCTGAAAATCCCCTGTTCTTTAAACCAGAGGTTCTTAACTGGGGTAAGACTTAGTGCATGAATTCGTCAGTTTATAAAATTTTGTATGTTTGTGCATTGCAATGAGGGGGAATGGATTTGTGCCTTGTCAGAAGTGGGGATCTGTATCTCAGTAATATAAGAGATAAGCAGACATTTCATGCAGTTGCTTTAGATAATGTCTGTCACTTTATGTGTCTGCCGTATAGAGCCAACGTAGTACTTTGCATGTGGAGGTATCTCGTAAGTATTCGGAAAATATTTCTTCTTTTGTTGAATGATTATTTATAATTTAGCGGTACTTGTGAGCTACTGGGGAGTAAACAATATTTGGTTGATCACACCCTGGTCCAGAGTAGGGGATATGTGTCTGTGTGAATGCTGCCAGTTGTAGATCTTCCTAATATCCTTGACTCTAGGGTCGGGCAGCCCACGTGCAAGGATAGATACTGCCAAAGAAGATATTAGCAACCTCTATGTTTAAAATAAATTTGTCACCTCTTACGTGTATTAAGCAGATATACATACATCGTCTGTTTACCACTGGGGAGCCTGAAGGACAGAAAATGGGAGAGCAAGTGGGAATACAGCAGCACTGGCCACCTGGAGCCAGATGGCTGTGGAGTTCAGGAAGGCCCGGAACATACCACCTTATACCTGGCAGCGAGGATTGTTGGGATTGGGTATAAAAGTACCTCTTGTCTCTTCCATTAGACCGTGAATTCCTTGAAAACAGGGATAATGTCTTATTCCTTTTGTTTCCCAAATGCCTACAACAGTTCTTGACACATAGGCACTTACTCAATAGTTATTAAATAATTTGGCCCACGTCTTGTTTGGTACTTCCTCTTACTCTAGGATAAGCTGTATGATATGCCCATAAGTGCCAGGTTCTCTCATGTCTCTAGACCAGGCCTGTGCAATGGAAAGACTAATATAATGGAAGCCACGCATGCCATTTTAAATTTCCTAGTAGATAATTCAAATAGATAAAAAGAAACAGGTGAAATTAATTTTAATATGTATTTTATTTAATCCATTGCATCTAAAATATTCTTTCAACAGGTAATCTATATAAAAATTGAGATATTTTACATTCTTTTTCATATTCTCTTTGAAATCCAATGTGTAGTTTATACTTAGAACATATCTCAGTTTGGACTAGCCACATTTCCAATCATAGCTTTAGTCATTTACATTCCTCAAATAGATTGATAGGTTTTTTTGGATTCAAAGTCCCTGGCTTATTTATACCTAGTACATATTGTATGCTCAAAGAATGTTTTTTGTTTTTTCCAAGGAATGTTATTTTGAATGAACAAGTAACAGTGACATGTACCTGTTCCTAATATAGCAGCTATAGTAGTAAATGTACTCTCATTGCCCTGAACCAAGGTCAGAGCCATCAGAAATGGCTCATGTACTATAGCTAGCTTGGCTCTGCTCTGAGCTAATACACTGTCATTGGGCAGCTCTAACACATTGGAGACATGGAAGGAAGGAAAGAGATGTGTGACTTGGGAGAGGAGCGAAGCACCATCTTAATGGGCATGTCACATTCACATAACTGCATTGTAACTTATTAGGGATACTGAATCCAGGCTCTGCCTCATAAGAAATTTGGCAAAAAGTAGTAGGTGAGTAGAAAAAGCTTTATTCCAGGGATGGTACTTAACAGGTCACAAGATTTTGTAAAATTTTGGTGAGACTTACATATATAGGCTAGAGATAGTCTCTCTGCATTCTTTGAATTTTAGAGAAGCTCCCCAGGACTCTAGTGCAATATCAGAGCTAATGTTACCTATTTGAGTATTCAGGGTCCTTCGAGAGGAGGGATGTAGGTAGGGCTAGAACAGACTTTTCATGAGACAACTATTAGTTTTGACTCTGAGAGAAAGAACAATGAAGTAGGACCCAGATGTGATTTCTAGTCCTGATTTTACCAGTACTAGTTATAAGGTCTTGAGTAAGCCTTTGAGCATGCTACTTAAGCCTTTACTCTCTAAATATAGTCTCCTTACATTTCAAGGTTTCTTTATGTAAAATAATGGATATGAACTGTTTGTAAATTATAAAGCCTTATACAAATATTATAATCTATTTGTTGATATCTGTTCATACTAAATATTTTTATCCCATAGGTAGGAATAATGAAATAACATGGGAAGTGCCTGCAACATAGGAGATGATTGACAAATTGCTGCTGACATTATTAAATTTATTATTATAAAAGATGTCTTTAGTTCTTCTTTTGCCAGAGTATATTCTATAGATTACTAATTCCATGAAAATCAGTGAAACAGGGATTTTGTGATTAAACAAGTTTGAGAAATATTACATATAACATCCTTCTCTTGCTGTCTTGGAAATTCACCCTATATAACATATATTATTAAAGGCTCTGAGATGTTGTTCTAAATATATCTATTTAATTTTACCTTTGTCTTTCAAATGTATTTGACAACTCAGTTCTTTTGCTCTAAAATACCTATTAGCATCCCACATTTTGTGAAGCTCTGTTACAGATAGATCATTATATCCCAATTGTTCACCTGGTTTATTTGCATTATATAAGCAAGGGAATTCCCTACCACTCAATTCACTTAAGCTTGGACTTTGGCTGGTTAAATTTACCTGTCCTTTTTTGTTGTTATTCCTGACAGTGTTCCAGCTCACTAAATGACTTTTTATGTGACAGTGCTTTGAAAATAAAAATGGATACATAAAAGTTAGTACTCTTGCAGTTGACTTGACTTCACAGGTCAGACTTCAGACATTGGAACATGTCTGTGGATCCAGAAAGCAGTTATGGTAAACAGCAGCAATAAGCTCAAGCACCTTATAATCATGAGAGACAGAATTTCCCTCAGACCAATTAGATAATAATTGGTAAAATAGGGCAGTAAAATAAAAGCATAAAGGCATTAATATAATAGGAGGACAAGTATGCGGAAGCCAGAAGAAGAGATAGACAACTGCAGTTGACATTTATGATGCTAGATCATGAGATCCTTGAGAACAGGGACTGTGCCTTATTCACTCTTACATGTCTACTACACAGGGCCTATCATGGCATTGATGCTAAATATTCCTTGAATAAGTTAATACTATTCCTGAACACTTAAGAAAGGTTAGATTCTATTCACTCTATTCTGTTTAAGAAAGCAGAAAAGTAGGTAATTATTCTAAAGGCTTTATCAAATGACAGTGAGTCATTTACATATGACTGATACATAAAGAAGTTGTACAACGCCGTCAGAAAAATCTCAAACTCCAAGAGACACAAAGCCAAAGGACATGAAAAAACAGTTCCTGGGGAACAGACAGATATGGGGAGCATTCATCCTCCCTAGTAATCAGATGTCATTCATAGGTGTCATTTTGTAACATATCAATTTAATAATGTTTTTCAAAATGAATCCTCAGTGTTAACACAGGTACCAGAAAACAGACTCATTCAAACATTGCTGGTGGTGTTGTAAATGAATAGAGCTCTTTTGGAAAGTGATTTAGCACTGTAATTGAATCATCAAAATATTTGTACCATTTGACACAGAAACTGCACTTCTAAGATTCTAAGTTCTAAGGAAATAATAAATACAGGAAAAGCTATTCGTTTAAAATTAATAATCCCAATGTCCAACAATAAGTAAATGGTTAAATAAACCAGATGTACCCATAAGATAAAATATTATATACCCTTTTAGTTTTCCTGCACTCTATGGAAAAAAGCTTATGAGTGATTTCCCCCTCATTTTTCTGTATTCTAGGTCCTCAGTTATATGTTTACTACTTTCATAATGTAAAGATTGTTTTTTCCTTTAATGAAAACTATTTTCAAAGGAAAAAGGTTGTATTCAGTTCTGGATCCCACAAGTTAAAGAGAGATTGACAAACTGGAACTTGTCCAGAAAAGAACAGCCAGGATTAGAGTACTTGAAACCATAGCATTTAAGGAATAGTTGAAAGAACTGAAAAGTATTTGGTTTGAAAAAAAGAAAGACTTGGGAGACATAATATTTGTTTTCAACTATAGTCAGAAAAAAAATCAGCCACATCTATTTAACATTTACTGTGTGCCAGATACTATGCTAAGTGCTTAGGTACATGATACCATTTAATGTAATCTTTTGAGATGAGGCAGATGAAGACATGAAAATTTAGAGAAATCACATTGCCAATGACAGCACCAAAACTCAGACGTAACTGTGTCCAGTTACTGACTCCAGTGTGCATATTTCTCTAAAGACTGGTTCTGTGCTGCCTAAAAGGGAAGACTCAGGCCAGAAACTATAGAGACCTAGTAGGAGCTATTTTTAAATATAATGCAACACTTCCCCACCCAAATCCAAACTAAACATATTTTAGACGTATCAGAATTAGAGAAGGAATACGGAAAGCATGTTTTGCTTGAAAAATACCAAATTGTAAAATTCATTTGTAAATTGAGCATTTTGATACACATTTACTTAATTGTAATTGAGTTACCACTGTTTTAGGCAGTGGAAGCTATCGAAGAGCTTTAAAAAATCAAGGTGCTAGTAAAGATGATGGGGCAAGAAACACAAGTGGAGGCAGGGAGACTAGTTAGAAGGCTGTTCTTGTATTTACTTGGTTCTAAATATTGGATATCTTACGGAGTGTTAATTTTTCTCAAAAAGGGGAAAGTTCATTTAGATTTTCCACCATGTAAAAACTACTTAGAATAGTACTGTTTTAAGCCACCCAGCTTATTTATGAAGGTGCTGTCAGTCTAATAGTAAAACCAAGCAATGACAATGTAGGAAAATCAGTCCAATCTCACTTATAAAGTAGATGCAGAGTCTTGAGTAAAATAATAGCATATTGAATCCAGTAGTGCAGTAAAATAATAATACCTGTGACCAAGTAGGTTTTAACCCAGGAATGTAAGAATGGCTCAGCCTTAAAAAAATCTTACCAGTATGATTCATCTTTCTTACCTCACTTGATGCCCCAAAAGGACTTGAACAACTATAGTAGCTACTCATGTTGAAAAATCTTGACAACTAGGAATAGATGAAAAACTTCCTAAACTTTGTAAAGTTTATATACTAGAAAATTATGTAAATATCATACTTAGTGGTGAAACATTAGACACGTTCCTTTTAAAGTCAAGGACAAGGCAAGGGTGCTATTTTCAATGTTATATTGGACGTTCTAGGCAAACAGCAAGACAAGAAAGAAAAATGAGTTTTAAAGATGTGAAAATAATAGCTAGAACAGTAATTATTTGTAGATATTATCTCCCTAGAAAATTAAAGAAAATCAAGTGACTAAGCAATAGTTTTCAAAGTCAATATTTTAAAAATCTGTTTTTCCTAATATTAGTGCTTATTAAATTTGGAAATATAGGAAAAATGATTCTGTTTGTAAAAGCAACAAGAATATAAAATACCTGGGAATAAAGCTTATTTTTAAAAAATATAATACATTTATGAAGAAACAATAAAACAGAAGGATTTAAAGGAAAATCTGAATAGGGAAAATCATGTTTCTGTATGAATCTGGCTAACCTAGTTAAGATCCCAATGGGATTTTCATGAGACTTAATCAATAAACTAAAACTCACATGGAAGAAGAAATGCCTAGGGATGATCAAGATAATTTTGAAAGAAAGGGAGAGAGAGATAACTTGCCCTCTCAGACATCAAAACATATTCTAAAACTCTATCAATTAATAGTATAGTATTGGCAGAAAGAATAAAGAAATAAACCCATGTATCAAAAGAAATATATGCTATGAAAATAAAAATCCAAGTGGATTAAAGGACAGAGTTTAAAAAACAAACCTTAAGAGCATTCAGATAGGACCTTGCAGCAGGCCTTCTTAAACCTAGCCAAAAGAAGTAAAAGCCATAAAGGAAAGATTGATTAACTTGACTTTGCTAAAACCAAAAACTTCTAGACATGATACCTTAAAGTTAAACACAAGTTATATGTTAGGTAATAAATATTTGATATATGTGCAATGTAAATAATAGGCAAAGGGTTAGTATTTTCATTATATTAAAAAGAATAAAAATCTACAAAGCAGTAAGAAAAAAGGCAACCCAGTAGAAAAATGGGCAAGAGATATGAAATGTCAGTTCACAGAAGAGGGAAATATTAATAACTGATAAATTTATAAAAATGGCACTATCTTGCTATTAATGAGAATAATAAAGTAAAATAAAAGAATACCACTTTTCACTTACCAAATTGGCCAAAATTATTATCTGAGGATATCATGTGTTCGTGAAGATACCTATTTCTCCACACCTACACCAATACTTGATATACCTCTCAGAACCTCTTTGATCACTTACAGAAATTATGCTAATATTTACCCAACCTACTTCTCAGGGAGATACTTTGAGACTATCTGTGATAATTTGGTGAACATAACAAAGTGATACAGAAGCATGTTATTACTACCCAGATCTTATTGCCAGTCTTGTCTCTTGTTCTCTAGTCTAGGGTTAGGCCAGTGGGCCTCAATTTTGGCTGTACATTAGAATCACCTAATTAGAATTATCTATAATACATAGATAACCCTGGTCCCTACCCCAGTTCCCCTAAATCAGAATTTCTGGTGAGTTAGCAGCAGTATTTGCTAAAGCTCCTTAGGTGATTCTGTTAGGCAGCCAGGGTTGAAAACCACCTGGAGCCAGGCTGTTTGGATTTTAATCTTGGTTGTGCCACTTACTAGCTGTTTACCCCTGGGCAAGTTACTTAATCTCTTTGTAAAATGTCCTTATCTGTAAAATGATGAATATTATGTCTAAATAGTAAAGAGTTGTGAGGAGAAAGATAATTCATTTGAAGTACTTAGATTGGTAACTGGCACATAGTAAGATTTAATAGGTATTAGCTGATACTGCTAATTATCCTGACACAAATTCTGGTGAGAAAATGGTTGGATCAGTCTGGTTCTTAAATAGCTGCTTTTCACTCATCTATTTCAAAAGTAACAAAGTTGTACTGTTGGAGACAAGGTCTAAAGTAGCTATCATAGACATGCTCTGACACTTTTTTATTATCTTTAAAGCACATGTTACTCTGTGAATTTACTTTTTGCTCATTTATTTTTTTCTAGTCTTCCTCTGTCACACTAGAATGTAAACATCATGAGAACAGGGGCATTGCCTATCTTTTTTATTACTGTAACTCCCCTTCCTTACTTGTTTCATACCAGATTTTAGATGCAATTTAGAAAGATTTGTTAAGTAAATGAAAAAATAGTTTTGAATACTCTTAGTGTTTTCTCACAGACACATATGATTGTAAATCGTTGCTTTCAAGTTAAAGGTTGGAATTGATTCCAAGTCATTGCAGAAGTTAAAAAAAAAAAAAGGAAGAAGAAAAGATTGAAATTGACAGTTACTGACTTCACATGTATATTTTGTTTCTGTTTTGTAATCCTGATTCTACCTTTTATGTAGTACAATCCAAGCAAATTTATTCCTTTTTTTTTTCCTTTTCAATTGTAACTAACTTCAGTGATTTCTTTTTTAATACATTTTTATTTAACTGTGCACAAGCTTATACATCTGTCTTAAGTGAATCTTTGGTAGAGTTCATGACTTATACTGCTTTCAGGGTTATTTCATGATTTGAATGTCATGTTTGTGTGATGTCCTGAGCCAAGATATAAACCAATTCATGGTCGCTATCTAGGGGATTCTCTCTCCAGAATAAGGAATAGATATCCAAGGAATATGGATGAAAACCACAGGTAATAGCAGAGCTCAGAGGTTCACTGCCTAAGGAATGCCTGAGGAAAGGCTAGGAAGAGATTAAGTTTGAAAGAGATTTAGGTAGAGAAAGCCATATTTTTGAAGTTAGAGTCCAGAATATGTGCCAAAAAAGCAGAGAATCATCATTCTATTATTTTGCTTAAAAGTGGAAAATTTGGGGAATGGACACACTTGAAGCTCTGATTTGGGTGGGGCAAAGGCAATATATGTAACCTAAACATTTGTACTCCTGTAATATGCTCAAATAAAAGAAAATTTAAAAAGTGGAAAGTCTTCTTTTGGTTTTGTGGGGTTCCTTGTATTCTGATGGCAGTTCATTTAACAAAATTATCATTCTTAATTGGGCAAAATTTGCTATGCTAGATGTGTCTTACTACTTTTCCTTTTTCTTTCTAGGCAGCAATCATTAGTAGAGTTCAGTGTAGGATTGTGGCTTTGGATCTGCGAGGTCATGGTGAGTAAAGTTCTTAGCCATTAACTCAATGACATAGTCACCAAGCCTCTTTTGAATAGTGTTAACTACAATATTACAGACTTCAGTGTAGCCATAAAATAACCCAGTCTATTCTATTTGGGCATTTAGGGGAAAGTCTTAGCTTCTAGTCTTTATAAATGTGTGTGTATAAAGATTTTATATTTTTTATATTATATATATATTTAACCTAAGAAAATGTCCTTTAAAATAACCAAATTCTTATGCAAGTAATGAATAAGAATGTGGATAAATCTTTGCCTATGGTATTAAAATTATCCTCCTTGGGCTAACTATAAATATTTATCTGTCATGTAGAAAATCCTTGCTAACCCCATCATACAAAATTATAAAGTACCTATTTCATTGTCCAAAGGAGAGATTTTTAAAAGAAAATACTCTTGTTTTTATAATTCTTATCCTTCAGAATTTTATTTTAAAATATTTTCTTTTTAGGTGAAACAAAAGTCAAGAATTCTGAAGACCTGTCTGCAGAAACAATGGCAAAGTAAGTAACCAAATGTTGCTCATATGTTGCTTGGCTTCCATCACTATTATAAATAGTTCTACAACTTTATCACTCTTTTGATGAGATTGTTGGACAGTAATTAACACAGAGAAAATTTTTTTTTTTCCAAAAATTTTATTGGGGGAAAACTATAAAACGTTTACAGTCACAATTTGTAGTGAGCTGATTTCCCAAAATATATTACCACTCAAGTTGACTTATCTTGTTATATTCAAAAACCTACTCTGTCAAAGTAGTCCAGAGAGTACATACATAGTGCTCTAACTGTACCTACGTACAACCAACACTCCATTTTAAGTGTATAATTAAATGATTTTCAGTGAATTTACCGAGGTGTACAGTTAATCACATAAATCAGTTTTAGAGGAATTCCTTCCCCCTATTG
>CAUYRT010081942.1:0-37393 GCA_963574885.1 Lepilemur ruficaudatus
ATTTTTGAATGTAACAAGATAGGTCAACTTGAGTGGTAATATATTTTGGGAGATCAGCTCACTATAAATTGTGACTGTAAACATTATACTGTAAATGCTTTGTAGTTTTCCCCCAATAAAAAAGAAAAAAAAAAAAGAGAACAATAAAGAGTGGGAATAAAAAAAAAAAATAATCAGTTACCTAGGCAAGTGGTTAGTTGAGTAGGCACTCCATGAAATAAGATTGGCAATAGGTAACAGGTATATGAAAAGTGTTTATACTTATTATACTATTTACATTTTTATGTGTTTGAAATTTTTATAATAAAAAGTTAATAACTTTTAAAAGTGTCTTTATTTGTAGAATAATTGAAAAGCTCTTTATATATTTATTTATATAAAATATATCAATTTCATGATGCAATGGGGCCATCCTGTCACTAGACAACATTTATAATTTATTTAATAATACCACTATTTCTTAAGTTTTATAATGTTTCTTTCTGCCACATTTCTTACTGATTTTGTAACATGCAATCAAAAATAAAAAGGCAGTTTCAAAACCATTTTTATGTAATGAGGACATTTTCCATTAATAAGAATTTTATATCACAGACATGGATTCATAGTCTTTTTTGGTATGGTGGGGGTGTTAAATATTCTGTCTACATTTTCTATTATAAGAATCAATGTCAACACAGTGGAAAGGATGTTCATGCTGTCACAGGGCGTATACTTAGACTACATCTGAACATTATTTTTCAAGAAGAAGTGTTCAATGATTTGATCACTTGTCAGACACATCTCACTGAAAGATCTTGTAAAGCCTTCAGTTTCTTTTCTTTTCCATCTGGAAAACAATGAACAAAGGCCCCAGTCTTCAGCATGGTCTATTGAAATCCAAGTATTTTGTACAAATGGTTCTGAATATCAGGAACTATATAGAATGTATTTTATCCTTTTCCCCCCTCCATCACCCTCATTACTAATTTTGTTATTGTTATGTTACTATCATGGGTTTATTCCAATTTGATCAGATTTTGGGGGGATTGAAGGGAGTTGCTATATAATTGTGTCCTAAGACACTTTTAAAAAAGCTCTGCTACTAATTTATATACCAGACAATGCTGATGAATATGTTATGGAGAATATTTTTAAGCAGATGGTATCCACAGTGATAAATCTACAGTTTCGTCTAAAATTGTCTTCTGTCGTTGATTGAGCCATACTGTAGTTGAAAGTGAAGCTTCAAAAAGAACTGCTTCTAAAAAAGATGTCACAGTATGAAAACTGCTTCTTCCTCACAGGAATGTTGGGTAAACAAATGAGATAATCAATGTGAAAATCCCTTGAGGGTTTCAGGAGCAAGGTGCAATGAGAGTCCAATATATTATTATGTATGATACTTTGTCAAAGTCCTATGATAGATACATACATACATTACAAAATTAAAGAAAACTCAATTTTTATATTTTACATAGTTTATTGCCATCCTCTACTTCCCAAATTTTCCATATGAATAATGCATAAATACATTCTTGTGCTGAGCATTTTATCCTCATATGTGTTCTTTTCATCTGATGGTAGAGAATCTATGTGTATTTGTATAGACTCGTAAAATAACAGAATCTTTGGCAAGTAATGATTGGAGATGCAGATCCAACTCCTCCCCTTCTAATCCATCACCATAAACCTGCAGGTTTTCTTAATCAGTACATAATATTTGTATACATTTAGGCATATGCTATTGGTCTCATCACTTGAAACTTTACATGCAGAATTAGACTTCTCTTAAATGAAAGATATACATAGATTATCAGAATTCATAAATAATTTTATAAAACATCATACTGGGCCAATGGTTATGTCTACAGAAAATTACACTGCATTTACCAATTCAAAAATATAATGAAGATTTTAAGTAGCCAAATTCTTAGCCCAGACAAAATACTAGCAGAGAAGCATCAGCCTTTGTCTCCCAAACTCTGTCCTTATTTTTATTTTAACTTGTCTTCTTTTATAGAAACTTCTCAGTAATGAATTTAGTTCTTCATCCTCATTATCTTGTTATGCAAAATTACTTTAAAAGACACATACAAAACTTTCTCACACTAATGTATAAATCATTGATAAAACCTTTCTAGGGAGATTTGCATATTAAAAGGGATCAAAAACTTAAACTTGTTGCCCTGGTTGAATGGTTAGAGTTTCCTACTGTATGATTACAATTTAATAACTACATGGGGTGAAATAAATTGGAATAGGTGTAACATTCCAATTACATTAATTGTACAATTACATGCAATAAATTAAAATTTATTGTTCTCTCTTATTGTGAGCTATCATTTCTAGGTTCCTGGGTTTAATTCTTACAAAATTTTACTGCAAATATTTGCAAGGGCTCAATGTGACCATCAAAAGGACTGAGGGACAAAATACTATAAGATATATCATCTTGAAATTTCACATAGTCATGTTTAGCTTTCATAAAAGCTTACAATCAGAGGCAAAAACTTTCATTTTATCATTATTTTTTCATTACATAGGATGGCATTGTATAGCTCAATAACATCTAAGAAATGTGAAAGAAGATGTTTTACAATTCTGAAAAAAAAATTATTTTGAATTTCTAATTCCATTTTCAGAAATCTCAGTAACTATGTAAGAAGGTAGAATTTTACAACATTTAAAGGTGAAAAAATATATTTCCTCTATAACCTTTCTCATCAAAATGTAATTTTGATTCCTGTCACTCTTATAAGATACAGTATTCTCACCAAGATCTATGAGTGAAAAATTATAGTAGGAATAACTACCTAGTTTTCCTTTGTGTAAACATTTTGTCTTGATTTTTACTCTGCCACCTATTATACTATTTTTTAGTCTCTACACTTGTGTGTCTTCATCTATATGTGGGAGGAATCAAAAAAGCCTGACTCTGACCCATTCTTATTTAAAAAACAGAAGCATGGTACTGGCACGAGAACACAGACATAGACCAATGGATCAGAACAGAGAACCCAGATATAAAACCATCCTCATAATGTCATCTGGCCTTTGACAAAGAAGACAAAAATATATAATGGGGGAAAAAATCTCTATTCAATAAACAGTACTGGGAAAATTGGATAGCCATGTATAGAAGACTGCAACAAGATTTGTACCTCTCACCACTCATAAAAATCAACTCACGATGGATAACAGACTTAAACCTAAAGCATGAAACTATAATTCTAGAAGAAAATTTTGGAAAAATTCTTATAGATAGTGGCCTAGGCAAATAATTTATGAAGAAGACCCCAAAAGCAATCACAGCAGCAACAAAAATAAATAAATGGGACCTGATCAAGTTAAAAACCTTCTGCACAGCCAAGGAAACAATCATTAGAGAGAATAGACAACCTACAGAATGAGAGAAAATATGTGCATGCTATATATCTGATAAAGGGCTGACAACTATAATCTACAAAGAACTCAAAAAAATCAGCAAGAAAAAAGTCAAACAACCCCATATAAGAGCGGGCAAAAGACATGAACAGAAGCTTTTCAAAAGAAGATAGACTAATGGCTAACAAACATGAAAAAGTGTTTATCATCTCTAAACATCATGGAAATGTAAATCAAAACCATAATGAGATATCAACTAACTCCGGTAATAATGGCTTTTATCAAAAAATCCCAAAGCAACAGATGCCGGCGTGGATGCAGAGACAAAGGAACACTTATACACTGTTGGTGGGACTGCAAACCAGTGCAACCTCTATGGAAAGTAGTATGGAGATACCTCAAGGAATTGAAAGTAGACCTACCATTTGATCCAGGAAGTCCACTATTGGGTATTTACCCGAAGGAAAAAAAGGATATTTTATAAAAAAGACACCTGCACCCGAATGTTTATAGCAGCACAATTCACAATTGCAAAGATGTGGAAATAACTGAAGTCTTCATCAATACATGAGTTGATTAACAAATGTGGTAGACATATACCATGAAGTACTACTCAGACACAAAAATAATGGTGAAATAATACCTCTCGTACTAACCTGAATGGAACTGGAGACCATTCTTTTAAGTGAAGTATTGCAAGAATGGAAAAACAAACAGCACAGGTAGTCACCATTAAATTAGAACTAATCTATCAACACTTATGTGCACATATGGAAATAAATTAAGCAGGTGGGATGGGAGGGGACAGATAGGGTAAATTCACATCTAATGGGTACAATGCACACTATCTGGGTGACAAGAACACTTATAACTTGGACTCAAACTGTACAAAAGCAAATTATGTAACCAAAACATTTGTATCCCCATAATACTCTGGAATAAAATAAAATAATAAGATGTGCTTAGAAGCAAATTCCTAAATTTTGAGAATTGAATATTATAAAATAAATGCTCTAAAAACAAAGATAAATAATTAAATAAAAGACAGAAGAAACAATTCTTGGAAATAAACTGAATATAAATTGTCTGCCATATCAGGATTCTCCTTCATCTGTCTTCGTATGGATTGTGCTGTATTTAAATCCTAAACTTCATGCTTTCAATACACATACTTTTATGGTAAAAGTGGCTTTTGCCCAAGGTGTTAGACAGTTAGGTGAATTCATGTTGAATCTGGATCCATACGAGATGCACGGGGGAAAATATAGAGAGACCTTTGTTAAGCTTCAGATCAGACTTGTCGGGTTTTTAATAAGACAATAAAATCAAACCAACCATACCAAACCAAACAAACAAATCATTATATCAAAACCCAAAGCCAAGTTTTGAAGCGTGAACCTAGGCACAGGGAACAAGGCAGTTGGCATATCTACCATGCCAAAGGAAATTGTTATAAGTGCCCTAACTTGTCTGACCTATAAATATAAAGAAATATGAAATGCTTTTCCTTTCTTTTCAGATTACATGTTCCACATTTTCTAGCAGCAATAAGAATTTATTATTTTCTAATCGATTGATTTCTGTAACTATTTTATATTAATTTGGCTTGAAATGTTATCATGTCATTACCTAATGTGATTTGCATTCTTATTTTGGCCACTTACTGATATAAGCATTATCATTGCTTCAGTTCCACTTCTGTGTAAATACAGACACCTTCATGATTTTTAAAGTATAAAATCAACATTCAAATAGGACTCTCTTTATTTAAATAGACTTATTAGAAATTTAAAGCAGATGAAGATGATTTCAATGAAATGAATAAATAATTAAGGCAAATCTCTATACTTGTCAGAAACTCCATATTAAGAATCAGGTGAGGGGAGACAGTCTTCTGACAGAGCTGTCATTTTTTTAGTTAAAGGTAATGTTAATTTTTTTTTCTAATCTTGATGTTCTTTTCAAGTTTACTTGATCAAACCAAAAGCCCCCCAAAAAAGCTGCCAGATAACTTACACAGGTAATAATCAGAACCTTTAATCACACATAAAAGGGGCCATTCAATTCTATGTTGCAAAAATCATCAGCTGGTTGAGAAGGCAGATTTTTGTACTTCAAGCAGTTTTAATCATTGATCAGTTTATGAAATAAAATAACAGATTGCATTTTGCAAACTGGTCACTAGCAATGCCTCGTCAGCAGACCTAGACAATAATCCCTGAGTGTTGTAGGACCTCAGCCGTTAATAACCTGGCTTGTTAGTTGAAAGCTGGCAAAGTCTCAAGCATTTAAGAGGATTACTGCTATAAACCATATTAATTTTTTTTTCTTAACATTCAAGTCCATGGTGATGAAGAGCTTCTGTAATAGAAATAGTGAAGTCAAACACATAACAAAATCCTGTGCAATTCCTTTTTCTGGTTAGTGACTGATTTTATAAGAGGAAAATAAAAGTCAGGCTTTATCACACTATGTTGAAATGTTAATTTTTGATGAAATAATTTTAATTGCAAATCCTGCAAAACAAAATAAGACATTAATTTTGAGAAGCCTGCCAAAAGGATTTATTTCTATTAAGTCTTGTTCAAACAGATTTTTTTAAATTGGCCTTTCTCGCTTACTATGGAAAGAATTAGGCAGAAAGCCCAATAAAATCAAAGCTTCCAACTTTTGACCTCAAAGAAATTTATCAATCTCATATCACAGGCAGCAGAGAGTGAGAGTTAAGAGTTTCGACTCTGGGCCACACTGCCTGGGTTTGTATTCTGGTTTCATCATCGTAGGCTAACTGTCTTGGGCAAATTGTGTAACCTCCCTATGCCTCAGTTTCCTCACCTGTAAACGGTAATAATAATAACTCCAAACTCTTAAGATTGTTGTAAAGAATACATGTTTTAATATTTGAATATTTCATAAAACAGCGCCTCACATACAAAAAATGCTATCCACAGTTTATAAAATTTAAAGGTGAGAACAAAAATTAAAGAAATATGTCACAGATATAATAAATTAAATAAGTTTTATAATATGTTGAACTTTGCTGGTAGGATATAAATCTAAATTGGAAAGTAATTATTCAATCAAAATTACTCAAACAGCTGGTGTTTACAGATATAGCCAAAGAAAATTCAAATATGTATACCTCTGAAAATTCTACACATATAAAAATTTCCATATAGTCACAGAAAAGTTATGCTAATTCTATCAGATACAGTTTTTGAGAATGCATGTTCAACTAATTTGAAAATTCTTAAGTGAGAATATTATATGCTGTATACCATATTAAGGCTTTGCACAACAGAATGTTATTTTCTGAAGACTTGAGCTCTTAAAGTTCAGAATACCAGAGCTTCTTCAACATGAAAATTCTTAAGAAACACACCAGCAACTTGTTAAATATGCAACCTTAGAGATTATAACTCAGGAGTTATGTTATTGAATACATGAATCTACATTTTAACAAGAGTCACAGAATATTTTGGAAGTTCTCTTGAGAGCACATTTTGAGAAACAATACATTATAGATTATTGCCACTACAGAACACATTAGCTAATTTTACTAATTTTATATCAAGCCTACAAAATACCATGCAAGTTAAAGAAACCCATGATATCAAATCGTTTCCTTATATTTGTCTGCTTTTCAAAGAGTAGACAGAACAATGTTAGTAATTAAAGAAAAAAATACACTCTAGTTGTTAACCTTTTCCAGTAATTTAGGTGTTAATTACATTATTATTAAGATTTTTGGTGATGGGAGAATTAAGATATAATGAGATTAAATGTTTTACTGAAGACATGCCAAGAGAAAAACCAGTATATCCTACCAAACCTAATTGAAATCTTGATTCATGTAAACCATGCTACTTTAATCATTAGTTATTAATACTATTATGGTTGAATAAAATCATTGTAATTGAGACCTCTGGATAGTAATTTTTAATTGTGAAATTTATTTCAAATTATATTTATTTACTTCTAACTGGTTCACTTGTATGCATAATATTAAGATTTCAGGAAATGTTCAAAGAGCTTACCCTTCTATTCAAATGAATGGAATTAATAAGCTATTACAGGGTCCAAAGATGGAGAGTGAAAGAGATCAAAGACAATTGAACATACAACATTATATTATGGTTCATATTAAAATTTTTGCAAGAGTTTATGTGTCTATATTTTTAAGAAGTTAATTTATATGTACAGTTCTTTTCAACAAATTATGTATTTGTTTAGAAGAGAATCTAAAGTTAATTAACTAATACAATAATTATCAGTATCAGATTCATTTAGTGCATCTGACAAGGAGATACTCAAAAAAGCAAGGTCTGGACTCCACACCCTCTGTACTAAGTTGCTCAGTGAACTTTCTAAAGTCATGCTTGCTTTTTGATGATATTTCTTCAATAATACAAAAAGAAAGTTAATTTTTTTAAGTTATTTTCCACCTTTGTGATTTTTAGTGTCCCAGTTATTTGTGGCAATTACCCTCTATTAAAGATTTGGTCACTGTAAAGACAGTCTGCTTCTGTAGTTTAATTTTATATCATTCCCAATGTAATCAGTTTGACAAAATTTAAATAATCTGTTGACATTTATTGAGATTTTACTCTGTCTAGATGTGCCCTGTAGTAATACAATTAATCTTCACAACAAACTTAAGAAGAGGTTATTGTTATACATCCTGTTCTTAGATGAGATGAGTCTCTAAGAGATAAAATAATATTTTCCAGGTAACATAGGTCATAACAGACAGAGCCTAGGTCTCAATCCCAAACCTCTGACAACAGAAGCCTTCTCTAACTACACTGACATGTTCTATCAGACGGAATATAAATATTGTACATTCTCAATCTTCACCTGGGAATCAAAAGTAAACAAAATAATCTTATCACAAATTCATTTTAACCTGCTGAAATTATGGGAACTAAAATAAAGAGAGACTACCTTTATCCAAATTCACTAGTTCGGGAAATTCTCTTTACAATCTCTTATTGCAACCCACTTCTCCAGTCTTATCTTTTAACACAGTCCCGTGTTCGCCCCATGCTCCTGCAACATTGAATTATTCACCATCCTATGAATATTCACATGGTTTGATGACTTTACTCTTGGTTTCATATATAACAGAGGAGATTTTCTATGAATGGAATTTTTAACCTGCTTTCCATACAACCACCACTAAATCTTCACTTTCCAAATCACCAGTCTTCTTAAAGACCCTATTTAAATCTCACTCCATTGAAGTTATTTCTCAACATTGAGCTCATTGTTTTTTGTTGTTGTTGCTGTTGTTTTTTTTACTATCTCCTTTGCTCTCACACCACTTAATACATACCACTGTTTTTGATTTTCTTCTTGTGCTATAATTAATATATTTAGGCATCTCTACCACTTGATTATAACCAACTTGAGGCAGCCATTATATTTTATAAGTACAGCAAGTCATACCTTCTGACATAAATAAGACATTCAAGAGAGGTTGGAATAATTAAATAAAGGACTGACTGAATGCATAGTAAACGTTCATGTAATAGCTACAAATCACCTTTCAAATTCAAATATAATTAATGTGTAATTGTTGTGTTTGTAGAATTTCTGAGAATATCTCAACTGTCCTCCAATATTGTGATTTATAATGTTGAGATTACACTCTACCAAATGTATTTTTTAAAAAATGATTTTGTGACCATGTGAAAATCAAATGTAGTATATTTTTAAATTTATTTGGGGATATCCAACAATCAAATCTTATCCTCTAAATCCCATTCTCCAATAAAAGAAACCAGAGTTCCTTGATCTTAGAACAGGAAAAATGTACTGTGAGCCTGGAGCATAGATCAGTGCTAAAATGTAAGGAAATGTTAAAGATAAAAAGAAAGAGAGAAACAGAAGCATAAATGTATGTCAAAGGGACACAGGAGTCAACACAAAAGATCTCTAAAGGACAAAGTAAGAGCAATTTGTGCATCAAAACAAATAGATTAGTATGAGATTATAACTCAAAGAATAAAATAAATATACATGAGTTTATACTGCTATAAAATGTTTAAATAAAAAGATAAATATGAGGGAAGGACAAATCTGCCACGCAGGAGTAGTTCAAATAATATATAGAGATATCTTCCCATTCATGAGGTGGAGCTTAACTCCTTTCTTCTTGAATATGGGTTCGATTTAGTGACTCACTGCCAAAAAATGGAGTGAAAAAAAGGCAAAACACTATCTCTGCAACGGAGAAACTTGGCAGACAGCACCTTAACCAAGTGATCAAGGTTACGTCATTAGGATAAGTCATTCTGATGTTGTGTTCTGCCTGATATGATGCTACAAGAAGGAGACTTTCATCCTATGGTACTATTTCCCAAAATCTCATTATGATAGTCTAATCATGAGAAATCATCAGATCAGCCCGAATTATAAAACATGAACAACACACCTCACTGGTGCTTTCAAAAACTGTCAAGATATTGAAAAATAAGGAAAAACAGAAAAATTGTCTCAGACTAGAGAAGACTATGAAGACATGACTAAATGCAATGTGGTTTTCTGGATTGGATCCTGGAACAGAAAATGGACATTAGTAGAAAAACTAATGAAATCTGAATAAAGTTTTTAGTTTAGTTAGAGAAAAAAATCAATTGTGACTAATTTTTCTGCTCAGTTTCTTTTTCTTTTTTTGAAATAGCTACATTTGACTTGCTTTATTTAAGTTGATCATCCCATCCTTGTGAATTATTTATTGACATTTCTTATACATAAAACATCTGCTCTCTTGTCATCAAAACAATAATCTCTTAGTCTGATACTATCTTTCCTAAAGATATTCTTCTTCAAGGAAGTCAAATCTAACTTTAGAAAAATAAGCAGAAAAAGTAAACAAATTGCCAAATAAATGTTATTAGACAGGTTACTCCTTGACTAAAAGATTTAAATGGTAAGTCTGACAAAAATGTAAAATATTTTAGGTGAAAGAAGAGATTCAAAGTTAAGGGGAAATTCAATGTTATGAATAGATAATGAGTATACTTATTTACTCAGCTTCCATATGCAAACATCCTTGAAGAAAGTAACTCATCTGTTTTAGCACTAAAAACACAATTTCTTAAAAAATCGAATTTGTCATCTTAATTGGCCACTGGCTTCATTATCTAGATAAAATGCCATTTTTCTTATTATTATATAGGTGCAGATAATACTTAATAATCAGAAAAGTTTCAGTGGGCTATAACTTGAAGCTATTAGTTTGTTTGACATAAAAAATTTTCTTTGTAAAAAGTTAAAATAGAAGATACAGATTGCAAAGTAAGAAATAAGACCTTTATTTGCCTCCTGCTTCCCTAAGTGGCTGATAATCAGAAAGAACAAATATTTCCAAAATCAAGACTCACTGATAAGGATATGGGAGATATCTACTCCTGAGAGAGAGGCAGGCTCCTGAATTTATATAGTTTTAATGATGATGTAATCTTTGTTGTGGCTGCTGCCATAGATTAATTTAGTCAGAAGACATTTTAGATTTAAGTTAATGAGAAACATGTTTAAGAATTGCGTGTGTATGTACTAGTAGTATATGATTCCTAAATAATTTTTTAGTGTCCTACCTAAGTTAATACAACATTTCCTTCACAATGGTCAAAGAACAAGGGTCACTCTGTACAAGAACATCCATTACCATGCATCATAGTGATTTCTGTGTAAATCCTCCTCATGGTGAGGAAAGTACTATAATTTTTTATTCTTTAATTTGAGCAATATATTAACTGCCACAAAGTGGTTATCCGTAAATTAAATTTTAGTTAAGAACCTAAGTAATATAGTGATATTCTAATATTTGATACATATATTTTTCTTCTTTATATATTTCCTGATGGTTTTTAAATACAAATAAGTATACATATTAGAAAAGAAGCTTAATTTTTGGATAATTTCTATTTTGTCTTAATCATTACTAAATTATTAGATTTTGACTATTTCTTAGGCAAATGTAAGGCTGGATAAATAGAAATCTATGTATTTTGAGTAAATTTATTTTTGTACACTTTGAAATTCTTTTTTTTATTTCAAAATATTACAGGGATACAAAAGTTTCTGGTTACATGGATTGTTTTTTAATGCTTCAGTCAGTGCTGTAAGTGTGCCCAATACTGAGATAGTGTCCATTGTTGGGTAGGTTTTCACCCATCCCCTCCTCCTTCTTCCCTTCTGTTTGATTTCCACTAAGTTTTACTTCCCTATGTGCACATTTGTGCTCATTGGTTAGTTCCAATTTAACACATTGACTGCCATACTAGAAAAAAAATTCCTTGGGGCCATGTTATTTTATTATGAAAATAGAATAAAAACTTTGAAAACAAAAGCCTCCTTTCTAATTTGTTATTTTTTATTGTTTTCTGAGCATTAGTTATATGCAATTAAATTGTCAATATTAATTGTAACAATAAGAACATTATCAAGTAAGATTTTCATGAACCAGCTTCAGTTATATATGCCTCACATAGACCCAGGCTCAAAACTAGTGTGAATTAAATAGGATTCGCATGGTGATTAATGTGTTAATAGCAAATACACGTGGGTGTTTATCCATTCTTGTGATACATCACTTAGGATAATGGTCTCCAGTTCCATCCAAATTGTTGCAAAAGGCATGAATTCATCTTTTTTTTATGGCTGAATAGTATTCTGTGGTGCACATATATCACATTTTGTTAGTCCAGTCATGAATTGATGAGCACCAAGGTTGATTCCACATCTTTGCAAGTGTGAATTGTGCTACAATAAACGTTCAGGTGCAGGTGTCTTTTTGATAAAATGGCTTTTATTCCATGGGGTAAATACTCGGTAGTGGGATTGCTGGCTCGAATCGTAGGTCTACTTTTATTTCTTTGAGGAATCTCTGTACCGTTTTTCACAGAGGTAGTAATTTGCAGTCCCACCAACAGTGTTTAAGTGTTCCTTTCTCTCTGCACCCACACCACAATCTATTGTTTTTGGACTTTTTAATAAAAGCCATTCTAACTGGGTTAAGGTGATATTTCATTGTGGGTTTAATTTGCATTTTCCTGATAATTAGTGATCTTCACTATCAAATAATGGTAAAAGGAGCAATTAAACAAGAAGGCATAACAATCCTAAATGTTTATACAGCTAACACGGGAGTGACCAGATTCATGAAGCAAATTCTTCTAGATCTAAGCAAAGAGATAAACAGCGGCATTGTAATTGCCGGGGACTTCAACAACTTCAACACTGACAGAACTGGATAGATCATCCAAACAGAAAATAAATAAAGAAACACTAGACTTAAATGATACTCTTGAACTCATGTGCCTAACAGACATTTACAGAACATTCTACCTCAAAACTACTGAATATACATTCTTCTCACCAGCACATCGAACATTCTCCAAGATTGATCATATCTTAGGCCACAAAACATGTCTCAACAAATTCAAAAAATAGAAATCATAACATGTATCTTCTCAGACCACAGTGGAATAAAACTAGAAATCAACTCTAAGAGAAACACTCAATTCTACACAAAGTCCTGGAAATTAAACAACCTGCTACTGAATGATTATTGGGTCCATAATGAAATTAAGATGGAAATCAAAAGATTCCTCAAACTGAATGGCAAAGGGGAAACAAGCTACCAAAATCTATGGAATACAGCAAAGCAGTCCTAAGGGAAATTTTATAGCCTTAAATACCTACATCAAGAAGACAGAAAGATCACAAATTGCCAATCTAATGACATGTCTCAAGGAACCAGCAAAGGAAGAGCAAACCAAATCCAGAGCCAGCAGAAGAAAATAAATAATTGAGGTCCAAGCAGAACTAAATCAAATGGAAAACAAACAAACAAATATACAAGGATCAATGAAACAAAGTTTGGTTCTTTGAAAAGATAAACAAAATCAATAGAGGTCCTGCTAGATTAACCAGGAATAAAAGAGAAAGGACCAAACTAAGCTCAATCAGAATGAAAAAGGAGATATTACAACTGATACCAAAGAAATACAAAATATCATCTATGAATACTATGAAAATCTCTACACACATAAACTTGAAAATGTAGAGGAAATGGACAAATTCCTGGAAATGCACAACCTACCAAGACTCAGTGAGGAAGAAATTGAACTCCTGAACAGACCAAAAATGAGCTGCAAAATTGAAGCAGTGATACAAAATCTTCCAACAAAAAAAGCCCCAGACCATATGGATTCACAGCAGAATTTTACCAGACCTAAAAAGAAGAGCTGGTACCAATACTGCAGAATTATTCCATAACATCAAGAAGGCAGAAATCCTCCTTAGCTCATTCTATGAAGCCAGTATTACCTTGATTACCAAGCCAGGAAAACACACAACAAAGAATAAAACTATAGACCAATATCTCTTATGAATATAAATGAATATATTTTATTATTTAGTAATAAAATACTAGCAAACTGAAATCAACAGCACATCAAAAAAATAATGCACCATGATCAAGGGGGCTTCATCCCAGAGATGCAAGGATGGTTCAACATATGTTAATCAATACAGGTGATTCACCACATAAACAGAATCAAAAATAAAGACTATATAATCCTTTCAATAGATGCAGAAAAAGCATTCAAAAACATCCCACACACTTTCATGATAAAAACTCTCAACAAACTAGGCATAGAAGGACCATCTCTCAAAAATTATGAAACCATCTATGACAAACTCACAGCCAACATCATACTGAATGGGAAAAATTTTCCTGATACTAGTAGAATCCGTAGCAACCATTCATTTTACTTTTATTTACTTTTATATCAACCAGTTAATGAAATAGACAAATGTATATAAATGGTAAAGTCTATTATTGTTATCCAGACTATTTTTAAGCAATTCTAATGGCAAATGGCTCACTAAATTTTGAGTCAGTCAGTTCACTTATTTATATATCTTTGATTATTAATGATTTCTTCTTTATGTTGACCGAGTACTGTCACTGGTCCTATTTCTGTAACACAAATTTATGCAGATATTTATAAAAGGTACTATATAGACCAAATAAAATTTGTGAAAGTGCTTTCCCACAATATGTTTTTTTCCCACATTGAAATAATTATTAACATATGTTTTTCATATTTTAAAACCATGTTGCCTGTTTTATATAATATTTTAAATTTTTTCTAGAAAATGTTTTTGTTTCTCTGTTTTCCTTTCCCCAGTACTGGTGATTTTAAAATGTATTTTCTATAGAATTATTTTTAGAGACTATAAATCGATGTTTGTTTCTGGCAATGTAACATAGTAGTAGAAATTGTATGAACTTGAAATCAGAGGAGCAAGATGAAAGCCCTGATTCTGTCAATTGCTAGCTATGTGACCAGGACAAGTTAATTATTTCACTGTACCCCTATTTCTTCATTTATAAATTATGAGTAATATTCAACACAAAGCAATACTGCTTTATGGATTTTTTTCATGATATGTGTGCAGTGATCTCCAATCGCTCTTATATAGGTGTTATCCATTTATTGCATAAAAAATTCTGAAAGGAGAACATTATATTTATTTATCTTTACCTAAAAGAATTTGGAAGAGTTATTTACTATTTCCTACATCAGTTTGTTAAATATACCATAAAAATCATGTGCTTCCAAAATTTTGTCAAAGACTGTAATATTCAATTCTATAAAATTTTCCAAAATTCCCAAAGTGTATTTTGATCACTTTGATGGAACTTGTGTCAATAATAAGTAATAACATTGAGTATAATTGATACCAGTTGTGCTTATGTGTACTCATTTATTTCAAGAACCTAATTTAAAGTGTATTTTAAAATCCTGTTAAAACATTTGTGTCATGTCCTTAAATGTCCTCTGTAAATATTTGGAATGATGACCAGAAGATATTCTTCAGGTGTCCTAATTTTCCAGAACTATTTTCCCTTGCCTATATTTAGAAATATGTAGCACTTTTTACATGTTTTCATAACTAACTTTTTCTTTATTGTTAAACAAGAAAATAAATAATCTGACTGCTGCTTCTCTAACTTATTATTCCTAAGAATAAACAATGTTTATGTCTATTAATCAATTTTTATTAATATCATTCTGATAGAAAGATTCATGACTGCAGTTTTTTCAACATTCAAAATTAAAGCTATCACAATATATTGATAAATATTCCATAAACGTACATTGCAAATACAAATGAAGTTTTTTTCCAGAATCTAATTTCAGAATTTATTGATAGCTCTATTTAAAACAGTACTAAATACACCCGAAATAAAGAATAGAGGGATATATTGATAGAAATAGATTTATAAGGCACACTTTCACTTTTCAGTTGGAGGTCAAATCTGATACTCTAAATCAGTATATGATTTGTATACTGACTATTATATATTGTACAGATAAATGTATCTAAAATTATAGTTCTTTCCTAATTTAAGTGAAGTTTTATGTCTTTTCCTCTTTTCCATGGAATCAGACATGTAGAAGAGATTTAACAGTATATCAATAAAAATGTTTCTTTTTAAGTCAATCCATGAAAAAAATCCCATAAGCTATATGTAATGACAGATTAATATGCAGTGGTTAAGAGTGAGATTACCTTGAGCCTGCAAGTCTGGAAAATGATTAAGCAATATGTAGAAACATTCTGTTGAGGAATGCAAAGATTCAGTTGGGTCTGTGGATTAGTAATGACATCTTTACTACCAGTTTAAGTACAGGGAGCCTAAATTCTCAGCCATCTGCTGTTTTGGATCTGTTTTCCAAGAATTGCTGACATGATAGCTAACAGATTTAGAAAATATATTCAGCTTGCAGTGACCCAGTGTGTGACAGCATTCACATGTCCCACTATAAAGTGGCTTTAAAAAAATCAGGCCATCATAATGTATACCAAATTACACCTGTGATAAAAATTGCTGAAATAGTATCTTGTTAGATAGACTTTTGTTTTTTTAAATGCAATTTCCCAAACACAGATATAGTAAATCTAGAGACAATGTTAAAGAGTTGTTATTGATGTGTTTCGAAGTGAGTAGAACAGTTGTTGTAGCTGTTGTTTTATAATTAATAGAAAGCTAAATTTCTAAAATCCTACTCTCTATAAAAAATTGTAAGATTCATTTTACTTATCTTTTCCAGATTAGGTTTCAGTTAAAGACCTAGGGACAATTAGTGAAACTACCTATCATTAATAACATAAAGAGAATGTTTTTGACTAAATTTCACATAATTGATGTTATGACACAAAACCAGTCCTTTTAATCGAGTTGAAGAAGATAACCGTTAGTTATTGGAAGAAAACAATAGAATAAATATGCTTACTCATAATCGTTAGTATTTTTGCTCAGTTAAATTGAATTAAGGAAGGAGATTAATAAGCATTTTAAATTAACCTGGCATCAAAGCAAGTAGCTTGTATAAACAACAGCGACAATTAAAAACACCAACCATTCATAGTTCTGTATTGTTTGTTTGTCAGAGGACCTGACAATATTGAACTCACAATGAATATTGGGTGAATGATTTAACAATATAACAATGACTCATCCCCAAATATTTTCACTCAAAACCAGTTCTCTTTTCCACAGTTCATATACATTCAGCTCTTTTGTTGCTTTAAAACATGGTACGTGTTGTTTCTTCACTTGTTTGTTGAAATAGATATGTTCTTGCTTAAGTATACTGAGGACACTCTGCCGGGCAAGAGGAGACAAAAGCGTAAGACACAGTTCTTACTACTCTATATGGGAAGAGTATTAGGTAGGAATCAGAAACTGTAGTGTTTTCCCTGCCATTAAAAATGGTCTGTTACTTGTACTTCCAGAAATGATTACTCCTTTGTGCCTGTTTCCACACCTGTGAAATAGAAATAATATTAATAATAGCAGCTATGCAGAGTTCTTATATGAGTCAAAGAACAAATGCAACAGGCTATTCACAAGTTAGGCTAAATAACGTTCACAAAGTGCTCAGTAAATATTGTCTATAAATGGTATCATTATCTGCTTTTTTAGATGTGAAAAATGAGAGAGTCTTTGAGTACTGTTTTACATGCATATATTAGCTTTGGAGTTTTTATACTCCTCTGTCCTATTAATTATTTAATTTAGTCATTATAACACGGAGGGTAATACCACTTTTTCCTGTGTCCAGACGTCCTCTAGCTGTAGCTCGTGGATCAGTTGTACAAGGTTTTGTAATGTATGAGGGCTGAATGGTCATTCTTACTCACAGCATTGCCTCTGTATTTGTCTGTTTCTATCACCTCATAAGTCAGAATATATTTCACAGATCTATAACATTACAGATTAAAAAGAAGACACATGTTTACATTTTGTTTTTTAATAGTTGGTAAATATATTATATTTGATCTAGAGGAAGTAATTTTATATGTTTAATAAAACAGCCACATTTGCCTTTCCTATGTATAAATGTGTAGGCTGGTCATTTTATGTGTACATAATACTCAAATACTTATGGGGAAAAAAGCATCTGTTAAAATTCTGTGACCATAGATATCAACTCTCACGTTATATGGAAGATAATTATATGGAAAACGTGTAACAATCTGAACAGTCTAAAACATTTATTTATATATAAGAAACATTTGTTCTAAAATATATCATGTGCTTATCTTCAGAAAAATTCATTAAAATTATTAATTCAATCCAGTTTCCCTAAGAAAGTTTATGTTTATATTTTAACTTTGAGTACCATGTGCCTAAAAATCAAATACAAAGAAACTTCTCATCAAAATTCAATTTTAGTGACCAAATTTACCCTCTTGCATACACAACCAAAAATATCTGAGAAAATATATGAAACTATGTTTTTCACATGTAGAAAAACTGGCAGTGGAAAACAGCAATTCCTGAGAAAAGGGAAACAACAACATGACCCTAACTTGTCCTACCAAATAAATCATTTGAAACATAAAAATAAAACAGATTATAGAAGTAATAGATTAAGACATAAATAGTTATTATAAACATGTTCCACATATTCGTTTTGGGCCCTTTGGCCCAAAACTGCCAGTAACACAACTATAATAGTTTAACAAAGTTGGGCTCATTGACTTTCTGCAACAAGGAAGAATGAGCACCATGAGAAACCATTGAGCATTTCAGTAAGAGGGTATCGGAAGGGACTTAATGTGATACTTAAACTTGTGTCAGCTATTAGGATACATGGAAATGGGGCATTGCATGCTATCAGGAAGTAGAGGTAATTCTTGGGGATCTTAATAATTCTTACCCAGAAGATCAGAGCAAGGCTAAAGCCACAACTGGTAAAGAAGCAACAGTCAGAGGCAATAATTTGGCCATATTTGTGACGTGGATAATGTTCTTATTTTTGTCTCCACACCACCGTGATTACGGGAACTGTTCTTATTGTTGTCCTGATCCACAATAAGCACAGAGCAATGTTGTCTGATATTTGTATTTTGTGATTTTTGTTTAATATTTAACTAAAGCCTAGTTCAGAGTGCTAGATCAGCTCTTAGCAATGCCAAAATCTAAGAGATAGTGTTATTCCAGTTTCCAGCTGTCATTGGCTACTCTTGTCTTTCTCACCTTTTCACATTAGTTTCCTCATTTGTAAAATGTGCATAAAGATTATAGTAAAGACAATTTTTGCTGAATAAATGAGATAATAATGAGTTAACAAAATTGATTGGTACCTTAAATATAATAAGTTTTTTTAAAAGTGTTTCTTATCACTATAGGAAAAATGTATTTATAAAAAGGAACTAAAACCTTAAAATAATTGAACAAAGAAAAGGTAGATCCAGCATACCACCTTCAATGGAACTTTCAGAGAATCTCCACCATCAGCAGTCATCCAAATCAATCTAAACACATACAATCAAGTTGTTCTCAGCTTTTCTTGAATGTCTGAAATTCCAATGTAACCACTGGTTGAGATTGGCAAGGAAAAAGAGGTAGAAATGGCATAAGTCATTCTACATACTTTGAAATATGAACCATTGAGAGATTGATGTGTCTATTTTGAATGACATGGGGTAGCTCAAGGGAATGGCTTATAAATTTAGAGACTGAAACCATAAATTTTGGGTTATTCAACCATTTACACATTTCTTTCACTTTTTCCCTAAGTTAACTTTGGTAAAAAGTAAATATGTGTTTACAGATTCAGGAGTAAATATATTTTATTTATTAATTTAAGACAGTAGTTGAATTGACAAGGAAGGAAAAGAGGAGCTATTCTTCAGAATTCTTTGCTTGTTTTAGTGAACACACCAAAAGTCATCTGAGGGGTTCATGTTTTCCTTCTGGTTTAATTTTTTGGTACTCATTTCTTTGGATTCAAATATATTTTATTTTTTTAAAATGGGTCATATATTTTTAATATTTATCAGTGCATAATATTTTGATAAAAGAAGATATACTAAACTTCCAAAATATTTTTTAACAAATACTTTTTAGCCTTGGATTTTTGTTAGCAACTGAGAATAACCGGTTTACATTATGCTATGAAGAACACTGATCATTAGTGAAATAACAGCTGCATCAAATTCAACAGAATTTTTGTGATTTTATAGACTTTTAAATATCCTTCTCTTTGTTTTTGGAGTTAGGACAATGTATGTAGGTTGTATCTAAAGTGTCTACTATCTAGTAATGGTAATTTAGTTTTTCTGTTCCAGATATAGAGCCTCAACCCATTTCTCAAAGGGTGGGATGGTATGGTGTCTAAGAGATTAGATTCTGAAAACTAAAGCAAGAATATGACCAGAGAGTCTGCTTCATAACAGCTGTGTGAACTTGAATACAATTATTTAATTTCTTTAAGCTTCATTTTCACTTCTGAAAAGTTGAAATAATATCTAACCCTCAGCGTTATTATAAGGATTAAATAACACGGTTTATTGGTTTGGGTTCCACCAGAAGCACAATCAGTGACAAAAGTTCTAACAAAAGAAATTTATCATGGTGATAATTCCAGGAAACTCTGGCGGAGACAAGTGAAGTAAGATTGAGAGAGGGAGGTGGCTAATAAAGTTTGCATTATCTAGTAAGTATTACAGAGGTTCTCTGCACCTTAGTCCTGCTGTATTGAAGATCTTCAGAGTTACCCAACAGAAGAGCAAGGAGCCACACGATTAGCTGAGGGATGTTGGAGTGTGTGTGCTCACTGTGTTGTGTGTGCGTTGTGTGTGCACTAGTTCTCAGGTAAATCCATTCTAGCTGAGTGTGCTCTGGCCCCAGAAAGTCTTGAAGCAAAGAGATACAGATGGAAGTCTGGCTTGCATGCCTCAGACAGGGCAGGGTATCACTCACTGAAAGCAACTGCTATACATCGTACCACACACTGCTTAACAGGATATATAGAAGTAGTAAATAAATGGTATCTCTTAGTATAGTTTCAGAGATTCCTTGGTATTCTCCTCTTGGAAGTAGAGATAACAGCAGGCCAGAAAGCCTCTGTGAGATTTGGGTGATAGAATATATATAGTGTCTAGTCCATTGTTAATTAAGTCTATTAGTAGAATTAAACAATCCATACTATTTATATTTCAGTTGTTATTACTTTATTATTATCAAGCTATGAATTCAAAACTGTAGTCCTACCTGCAGTAATGTCCCAATCAATTTAAGCCAAATAGGTAGGAAATAATTTAATATAACATGAATACCAAATGTAAAAGATCAAATGGCAATGTTTTTAGCACTATGACCTTTATCAGTAATGCTATGTTAACCACTGCTTTGGGATCCAACTGTAAAAGTATAGAGCAAAGGAAAAGGTTTACAAAGCTTTTCCTACAAGAATTATCCTGTCTAAAGTGTCCCAGTAGGTGTTACCATTTTCAACACTTCTCATCTACTTTGAACTGGAAAATCGCTAAAGAAAATTCCTAAACTTACTTTTGTTAGGTGGTAAACACTGTACATGGAACTTATTTTAAAAACAATCAAGTTTTCCTAAATACCATTGAATCTTTTTGTAGTAACTTGAACTTTTTATTTATATTATCTGTAGTTTGGGGAAATATAATAGCCAAGTACATGCTTGGTAATTTTGATCTTTTGGAATTTTACATTTAATATTTTGTAGATTTTTCCCCTGAAACAAAATGTCAAACTGAAATCTCATTTTTTTCCCTCAGAGTTTAATGATACCAAATTAAATTCTTAGAAGCCATAAAACCATGGACCGGGGAAAAACCTTGGGAACTGTCGAGTACAAACACACCACTGCACAGATGAGGAAATTAAGGTCCAGAGGGGTAATGTGTGTTGGCCAAGGTCACATGGCTCATTGGCTTATTGTACCTCACTAAGTTGCATCTGCTGATTCTTTCTATTTTAAAAATCATAATTAATATATTTATTTCCTTCACCTTGGATGAATTGCTAGTTATTAAATTTAGTATTTTTAACTATTATGTAGTAATAATTTTATTAATACATATTTTGTACAGCAGGTGCTATGTGCCCAGCATTTTTCAAAGTGCTTTATAAGTAAGTGTTTACAAGTGTAAGTGTATTGCAAATATTTACAAGTGTTTAATGCTTATACTAACCCTGTGAAGTTGGTACTATCATCATCACCATATAAAGGATGTGATTACTGAAGCCTACAGAGATTTTGCGACTTTGCCTAAGGTCATACAGTTAGTGAACAACAGAGCTAGATTTCAAACCCAGGCAGCCTGCTCCAGAGGCCATGTTCCTAATTATTACACTGGGCTGCCTCTCATTACTCACACCCAAATCATAGTAATGCATATAAAACAAATGGAAGCCAGCATGGTCATTACCATTATTTGAAAACATGAAAAACATCAAGATATCTAGAACTCAGCTTCTTGTGTTTGAGTATTTTATCAGCTGAATGGTGCTACAAGTGTCACAACTTTTCTGTTTTGTTTCTCAAATTTTAATATAAATATGGGAAGCGATTATATTACCCAGTTCATAAAATTATTCAGAAATATATTAAGATGTAGATGGAAGTGATTTACAGACTTTGAAGACTCAGGTAATGGTTAATTGTGAGGAGAGAACTGGTGTATGATATACACTCAGTACTAAATGCATGGTAAATATTGTGGAACTCAAATGCAACTTGAATTTTTAACAATTGCAATATTTATTCTATTTAAAAGTCTGTAAGTTGTAGAAAACATAAACAGAAACAAATGGAAAGAAAAGAGGGGAAAAATAACCCTCCATATTAAGGAAACCATATTAAGTGTCCTTCTCAGATAAACTTCAGGAGATGGGCTGTGAGGAGCAGAGCTGACCGACAGCCCCATCTGCTGCTTCTTTGACTCCATGTCCACATTGATTCAAGACAGGCCATGCTCCACCCAGCTGCTCCAGCCAATGACTGAACATAACCTGAATAGTAGCACTGGCATTCTTGCATGACATGGGTCTCCTCTAAAGCATAAATTTCACTTGGGAGCTTGTCACTGGCCTAGCAGGGATTTTTCTCAGAACTCTGTTGAGGTATGAAGTCTGAGGCTATTCCTACCCAATTTTTTCTTTTCCTTCTTCTTTCACAGGTGGAGACTGACTCATGGTCTGAAGACTCTCCTTGATTTCTCCAGCTCTTTTCCCTTTTATCTTTCACAGACTTCCCCTCAATGAGCCTCTTGTACATTTAAACTAATCTTGGCGACCACTTCTTAGATAACTCAAAATAACACACTTATTATCCTACCTTTAGGAGATTCTCTGCACTTACATTCACACTGTATTTGTGGGTCCCTGAGCCAGCTCATAATGGCTTGCAAGAACCAATTGTGTGTATCTCTTCCTAGATCTTATAGCTTCCCAGACTTCACATTGGTAGCTCGAAATTGGCCATGTTGGGAATATTTACACATGTAAATCTTTTTCTTCCCAGGTGAGCCACTGGTTAAACATTTACCAGCATACCATCAGTGTATATCTTTTATGTATGTGAAATAATATATCATTTGGAAAGCTATTTATTCCAATTTTAAATGCATGATGGTTTCCCATGTCAATAAATATTCTATATTATGTTTAGTAGTTTCATATTATTCCATTTTAGAAATAAAGTATACAATATTTAGCTAATTTTCTACTGCCATTTATTTCCAATGTTAGTTTATAAAAATATGCCAGGATAAGTAATATTAAACATTTAATTTTTTCTGATTGTCCATACAGGTTAATTTTTAACATTTTAATGTCAAATGTCAAGAACATAATAAATATTTTTGTTATAAATTTTGATTTTTACCTCATGGAAAGTTTGTATTAAGATACAAAATATATTTTAGTGGTTAGGAGCATAAACTCTGCTACCAGGCTGCTCTGTTCAAACCTCACCCAGCAACTTATCAGGTATGTGACCTTGAGGACTTTGTTCCTCAGCTACTTTTTCAGGAAAATTGATTTAATAATAGTATGTACCTATAAATTAGTACACTTAATTGATTCAGAAAAGAGCTTAGCACACATAGTAGCCACAACAGATCTGCATGTTATTATTACTGCAATTATTATTAAAACATAGTATAAAGCATTGATAAATTATGTTTGGGGATAGTACATTAGCTATTGGCCAAAATTTTCATATGTGGTTGTGTTTTATTGTGTGTGCTGGGGTGAGTAGTTAAAGAGATAATACTTACAAATCGGCTTAAAATAGTGCTTGACACATAATATTAAATGATTATAAGCACTTATTATTATGCTCACTAACAGTACATATATTTCATTGGCCAGAATTTATCACATGATGATGCCTAATTTCAAAAGGTGGGATATTGCAAGCTTCCTAATATTCAGAAGAAGAGACAAAAGATACTGGTATATATTTGTAAAGCCTACCACACTCTCAAAGATCCAGTTTTCTGAATGAAAACATGACCCTTCAATTTTGGAAAAAGTGTTACTTTTATATGACTAAAGTGGGATAATATTCTTCTTTGAGATTACATTCATAGTTAATTTTAATATCCATAATATTTGGCATTATTTCAAGTTATTTCACATGGAAAAGTTTATTCATGTAAATAAAAATATCGATAACTTAATTCAACCAATAATGTATTAGGGTCCAGTAACTCTTAAAATGCTGCAGATTAAAAAGAGAAAAAGTTGTATATTGTCCCTCTCTTGAAAAAGTTCACAAAAGTAAAAGCACTTTACATCAAACTGGGACCTGTGGGCCAAATCCATCTGGCTTGCTGCTTGTTTTTGTAAATAAAGTTTTATTAGACCACATTTATACTCATTTTTTAATATACCGCCTATGGCTGCTTTTGTCATACAATGGCAGAGTTGAACAGTTGCAACAGAAACAATATGGCATGCAAAGAATGAAATATTAATATATACTGCCTAGCCCTTTGCAAAAAAGTTTACCTACTCCTGCTCTAAAGACACAGAGATTGGCAGCATGGAAATTAACCAGCAAACACACAAACAAAACACAATGCAATCATCTGAAATTTCTATGAACGAGTGTAAATTGATAAGGATAGCACATAAGCAGGGATTAACCATAGTTGGAGTTGACAAAGAGAATTCAGAATTCTTTGCAACAGCAAGCAATGTAACCTAATTAGAATATTGCTACTCAATACAGTAACTCTAATTTGTAACTACTGTGCATTTAAATTACTGGTAAACTCTAACAAAACCTGGGATACTACTTAAATTAAGTTCCAAAGCCTAAGGCTTTGTTTTTCAAAGAAACATGACTGAAAATGCTTTTATGCCGGGATTTTATAGAAGAGCCAAGTAAAGAATTAGAGTAATTATGTGGAAAATTTAGATAAAAACCACACATTTGCTTCAATTTTCAAAATTACTTTGCATAACATAATTTGATAATTTCTAAGATTAAAAGAGAAAAAATGGAATTTCTGAGATAAAATGGCATGCTTTAAATTTGAGGGGATTTGTAGTGGAATGGTTGAGGGAAATCTTGTTCTTTAATGCATGTTAGTATTTTTAATATGCCACTATTAAGGGTACGAAGCAAAAGGAACTAGTGGTATCAAAATTGCAAATTATTTTTATCCTGTCTATTCTTATCTTATTGTTTTATTTGTATTTGGCTTCTGATTATTAGTTATTTGGACTTTGTTTATCCCCAACCAGAAAGAAAGTGGAAAATGCTTTATAAGAACAAGGTCTTGTCTCCTCTTTGGGCTTTTTACCTTTATAGTACAGACACGAAGGACAAAGGACCACTGCTTGACAAAATCCCTAGAGGCTACCCTAGAAACCATATATAGCTCTGTATAGTTTAGGTTTTTATCATAGTCTTAAATTAATAAGTTAGACTAATTCAAAAGCTTTAATCCAGACTATGGTATTGAGAAACATGCTTTAAACATTTTCTGTTTTAATTTCTACAGTGCTTGATATAAAAAAGGTTTTTCCTTTCACATTTATTGAAGAGTATTGAGGATCTTAATGTGCCATATTGACAGAGTAATAAAAATAGCAAATTGCATTTCAGGCTTTGTGCCAACATCATTAAACTCTCAGTCATACCCAAAACAATAGCGAGGACAAAACAAAAGCCAAAGCTCTCCTCCAGCTCAACTCTGAACCCTGTGAACTGTAGTCAGTAGCCGCTGCCTTGGCTTCTCTTTACATGAAACCATCGAACAACACCTCCCCCATATTTTGACTTCAGTTATATAAACAATCTGCCCTTTTTTTCCCCCAGGTTTGTTTTTTTTTAAAAAAGTTTCCCTGGTAACAATACTTGTTCTGTAAGTTGACTACCTAAATGCTCGCTGTTACAAAATGATAGAGTGTCCCTCTCCCCTACCAGACCACCCTACTCTTCAGATTTACATGTGAAGAATTTAAATGTGCCAGAATTAATACCCCTTTTAGTGGAATCAGTGACCCAAAGAAACCCATTCCACAATTTTAATACTGCACTTGTCCATGGCAAATTGAGCAAAAGAAGGGACCGTTTGACCCACTCTACCAAAATACAACTCTGTAAGTTATCAGAATAAATTAAAAAGTAAATCCTCAATGTAGTCTACTCCTTTAAAATCAATACTTCGGAAAAGGATAACATTTTATGGCTGCATGTATAGATTGCTAAAACTTTTATTTCAGGGAACATAAAATAAAATTTGAAGGATAATATTAAACTTTGATTTTAAAAACAGTAGATCCTCTTAAAAAGTCTTTTGGTATTTAAAAATATACAGATAAGTGTTTTAATATTATAGCCCTTAATTCATACTCATATTATGTGATAAATCTAGTATGTCAGTATTCATTGAGCAATAAGAAAACATATGTTTTCATTATAAGCATTCCTTTTAAATAGAAAACATATTCCACTTACAGAATCATGTTTTAAAAAAATAAATAAGCACCAGTAGTTATTGGTGGAAGAGAAAATCAGGAAAATCATGCCATATATACTCAGTACAAAATTTTTATGTTACTTTTTTGAAATTTCTTTGCAATAGAGAGTGGTTGAGTATTACTGTTCAACATTACACCACGCCATCTTCAATTGCTTTAGACAATATCTCAGGAAATGGTCCAGCAGGTTTGCAGTAGCTAAAATGAGATTCATCCCCAATATCGATTCACTTATCCCGTGACAGCACTCCTATCTTAAAAGCCCTCAGATGCTTTGAAATCCTCATTTTTGTTCAGTTGACTGTGAACTTACCTACTTGTTCTTTCACGATTGCGATATGTGGGCATGATTTCACTGAATTTCTTCATGAAGTATTTAAACTAGCTCATATTTAAGGACCTCTAAAAACTATAAATTCTAAATTTTCGGGTAGTTTTTCTCCACTCTGATTTAATAAAACTATGAAATAATTCAAACATAAAGAAAAGCACAAAAATATTCTTGCATTTTCTACACTATACGGACTGATGTACAAATACAAAACTTGAATTCCAATCAGCATGGAAGGACCATCACATGCACTGTGGTATGTGATTGCCATATGATAAGTCTGGGATGATAAATCAGTCTTTCATGCAATCTGCACCAAAGGCTACATTTTCATATATGAGATTGTCATAGCCTAAAAAAATTAGTCAAAAATGGAACCAAGTTATCCTACTAAGTCAGAAGATAACTGCAAAAAAAAAAAAAAAAGAGAAAAAATTATGAGAAAGGGCAAGCTAAAAGCTCTTTAGATAATCATGGAAAAAGGAAAAACAATTGGAGAGAAATCTGAAGACCAAGGGTTAAACCACAATTTGGAGAATCACATGAGGTTGTGCATGGATTTAGTTTGAACAGAGAGTGAGCACTAGGGACTAAATAATAGCTACTTCTTCCATTGAACTAGAATGGTTCATCTTGAACAAACGTTAAAGGTTGGTAAAACTTAAGGTTAGTGAACCACATTGTCAGACATCCTAGGAAAGGAGAACATATCCATCAAAAAAAGAGGGTAGTGGATGACACTGAATTCTGCTAATCAGAAAGTTTAATTGCCTATCTATTAGGAAATTTTCTTTAAAAATTTTTTAGGAACCATCCTGAATGTATTTTGCTAAAATTAAAAGTCTTTGAATGGGGTAGTTGGAAACATCCATAGATAGTGCCTCTGTGGGATGATAGTTTTAATCCAGATACTGGATAAATATATTCCCTCATGTGCTGGTCACATGCAAGTAAAGTAGACCAGAGGTAGATAAAACAGAAATATACAAGCTTTGTGGAGTAGAAATCTGTTGATTTTTCCTGGCATCAATTCCCCCTTTTTTTAAAGAAAGAGTTCTACTTTTTTAGTGGAGCCTGGTCAATGCAGGCATTGTAACTTCTGACTATCATTCAGGTATGAGTTCATGACCCAATCACAGCAGGAGTGAAATGATGAGTCTTACTGGGACTGCAGAAAGAGAAGATTGCTCTCGTCTTGATTTATAAGAGGTGAACCTGAAGGTTCCAGGGACCACATGGAAGCCTGGGAATTAAACAAGTCCAGAAAAGGGAGCCAAGGTATTGAGAGAAATGGATTCTTCTAGTCTCAAGATCAAGCTATGCCTAAAGATAATGTCACCATAGAACTTTTCAGTTGCTCAAAACAAAAAATTCCCCTTTACTTAAAATTTATGTTAGAATTTCTTAATTTTGTAACCAAGAGTTCTATTGCAATGTGGAAAGGAAACTAGTGAATATTGTGCTAAATTGCAAAACAACACTTCACATAAATAAACTTGGTTATAATGCACTTCATACATGAATACAAATCTAGTGTGTATTCTGAAGGATCATGAAGAAATACAGATCTAGTGTTGTAAAATTTTATATTTATTAAAGGTAGTTAAGAGTCTAAATTTTAATGTGAAATTTCCTGATTTCTAAAGGCTATCAATTAGCTAATGTTTTTAAGAATACCATGTGGACGTAAAATCGTTGTGTGGATATCAGGGTGGTTGTAAACCATATCAGCTAAACAAATACCAATGTGCGATATCTAGAGGAAGGATCTCCCAAAATTCTTTATAGACTCCACTGGAAGTGAGGAGAAAACTATGTTCCTTGGTTATAGCCACAGGAAAGAGCTACATCCAAGCCTGTGGTAGCAGAGAGCATAATCACAGTATTTCTGCAGGGCCATATAGAAACAGACTGAAATATATAAAAAATAATTAATGCAGAGGCTAAAAGTAGTTTATCAGGATTTGGTGTCTCTTGCATCAGAACAAACAACCCAGAATTAAATGGTTTACAATAATAATTATGCATTATCTCTTAAAAATTTAAAAATTGGTTGGGCTTAGCTGGGCCACTCTTCTGCTCTACGTGGTGTCAGCAGGAGCTTCAGAAGCATATAGAAGCTCCATTGGCCTGAAGTATCCTAAATGACTCCCCATACAGTTAGTAGCTGGTACTGGCCGCTGGGAGTGCAGTTTGGGTTATAGAGCAGATACTTCTGCTTCTCCATATTACCCCTCTTTGTGTCTTGGGCCTCTCACAATTGGTGTCTGGTGTCTAAGAGGGAGTGTTCTATGTATACAAAAGTGACAGTTGCAATATTTTAAGGTTCAGCCTCAGAATTTACACGTTATCACTTTTGCCGTAGTCTATTGGTCAAATAAATCACAGACTTATCTTATATACAAAGGGAGGGAAAATTAACTGCATATCCTGACAAGGGGAGAGGCAAAGAATTTGCAGCCACCAGGAAATTTGGTCCATTTACTGTGTTACTATTTCATTTATTTTCTTATTTTATTCATTTAGTCACACACATATATTAATTGTTCCCAATGTTTTAATGGAGATACAGATGTAAACAAATGATTGTGATTTTATATCCTGTGTGTAATAATTCATAATTTTTCCTTACTATATTCCTAAAAACTTTTATTCTAAATCTAATATCTATCTCTGAGAAAGTTTTGATAAGACATTAAATGCATGAAGGATAATTGTCATGTTATATGCTACTTAATGGCTTACTTTTTTATATAAATCCACAAAACTTCTAAAACACAGTGTTTTCATAAGTTATTGCCACAATAAAATGCAAAGTACCAGTTAGCTATTGCCACAATACACTTACATAACAAACCACTCCAAAACTCGATGGCTTAATGCAACGATAATTTATTCTTTCATGAATAAACTGAGTAATTTTATTCATGCATCTATGGGTCAACTTGGATTTAACTAATTTAGCTGGGGTGGCTGGGCTTGTTCCAAGCTAAAGTTGCAGTTCAGGTCTTCTACATTTGTCTCTTGTCTCTCATAACCTTAACCTAATCTTCTACCTGAGAGATGTTGTTCTTCTTATAGCAATAGTAGAAAAGAAATAGGGCCAGTTCCACTGTGCAAGCAAATTCCAAGCCCCTGTCTACACATGCCTGATAATATTCCTTTAGCCAAAGCCAATCGTGTAACCTAGAGCAACATCAATTGAGCAAAAAATTATACTCCACCTCCAGTTGAAGAAAAGTAAAGGGCAAAAGGAAGAACAAGTATTAAGAACAATAGAGCAATCTATCTCAGGTGAAAGTTAACCAAAGACTTTATTAATTCCTATTTATTTCACTGAAATTTTGAAATACTAATTATAATATGGAGTGAACTCTATTTCCTATTAGTTTTTCAATATCCATGATCAGATGTACATTAATTAAAAAGTTTACGATAGGTTAGTATTACGTAAGAGAACATTCTTTTTCTGGCTCATATATGTGAAATTCTATTTTATTTATTTTAAATATATAACTAAAATGTACATAGAAGTTTGGTATCAAGATATGATTTCATTTTAGGTCCTTGATTTGGAAAGTGGAGATAAAAGTGAAGATGATGATGAAAATTTTGTCCTATTAACTGTAATATTTTCTAGAATTCCATAGTTAGTGTTTATATCCTTATACTCAGATTCCTTAATAAATCTTTATCATGATATAAACTCTGTCTTAATATTCTTTTGATAGTGAGTTATGAAAGAATGTTTCCAGGATTTTAGCTCCAAAATTCCACTATTTTCCAATGTATTTCCAATCTGGCTGAATTTACAAAATCCCATGAAATGCACATCTAACTCTCAGGACTTTAAAGATTCTTGAAACTCATAGAAAATACTACTTATCAGTAAATGTTATTTTGCTTTAAGTACAATTTTCAAAAGAAACTGGATATGCAATTCTACAGAGCAATAGATTGATCAATATCACAATGAAAATATGTAAACTTTAACAATATAAGTAAATGAATTAAATATCATAAATTAACAAAAATGCCATCTATCTCAGTTCTTATGCTATTCAGTAAAAAGTTATTATTTATTTCTTGATTTATACTTCTATATTTTTGTATACATTCATAATTCATAATACATCATACATTTATAATAATTATAATAATAGTAGTTATAATTATAATAATTATTTTGTATATTTATTATATAATGCATAATAAAGTGTATAATATTATATAATATAAAATAAAATTATGATAAGTAATAATTATTATTATACTGAAACTAACACATATAGCTTGTGTACCAAGAGCAGTGTTAGAAGCTTAATCTTCATTATATAGAGCTATTATTATTTGCTTTTTACTAATGAGACAACTATGACACAGAAGCTTTTAGTATTTTGCACAAGATCCTTCAGAGAGTTATGTGATGGAACCAGGATATAACTGAAGAAATCTAGATCTATGTACATGGGGATAGATTATAGCTACCTGCATATTTAGTAACTATAGATATCACATTTTTGCTGACTTATTGACTATTTTCCGCTATTGGAGACTTTTTTATGATCTGTAAGTTCCATAAGTTTCCATAAATTCCAGAAAGTTTCTATAACTTAATAAAGTTTTCCCACTGTTTATCACAATTGCATGGTCATTGTATAGACATAGCATAATTTAATTAACTCATCTCTCATCGGTGAATATTTATATTTTTTCAATGTTTTGCTGGTACAAATAATAATGTAATAAATAAATATTTATAACATTTTTCTGATTTAAGAGTGAATCTTCTCAATAAAATGTTTGCTAGATCAAAGAGAATATTTAAATACAATATTGACTAATATCAATATTAAATCACCATAACCAATATGTGGGACTACTTGTTTCTCCACAGCTGCCCAGAAGAGTGTTTTATCAAACATGACTTATGTTTTCTGTCTTACATATCAGAAATGGAATCTTGGTGTGGTTATCTTTGAACATTCTCTCAATATTGAATGAAGTTAAACATGTTTTTATATCTTCAAGAGCTATTGTATTTTCTCTCCTTCTCATTGCGCCTTCAAATCATTTTTAGATTTTCTATTAAGTTGATCATATTATTTTTTCTAAAAATATTTATACATGAACAAAATTACCTATTTGCTATGTTTTCAACTTTCCCCAGTTTTTCATTTTTCTTTTGATTTTTCCTAGCACTCAAATGTTTTTGTTTCCTTTTTAGTATGTTTACATATAATCAACTATATCAATCTCTCAATTGAAGGCTCTGAATTTTATGTTATTTTTGAAAGAAAACCTTTCTGAATCTGAGTTTATAAAATAATTTCTCCATGTATTCCATCTAATACTTTCATGATTTCATTTCACTCTAAGACATTTAGTCTAGTTGAAATTTATCATTTAGTCCATTTGCGAGTTATATGTTTTACATTTTACATGTGATTTTTTGGCTAGGATCAGGTAGGCTATTTTATTAAGTGAACATTGGAAACTATATTTTTTGTTGACCTTCAGAATTGTTCTTAATTAAGAAGAAAATAATTAAGAAGTAAATTTACTGACATTTCATGTTGTTTTATGTACTCTACTGTTACTGACACAGCAGTTTGTACCCCTCATGGTCAACTTCTATGATGGAACACAAACTTTTACAAATAAATAATGGCTGTGATTACATTACACTGTATTACTGAAGAAATTGCTGCTTTTGAATAACAGTTGTTTGTATTATTCACTGAGTTTCTTTCTTTTTGTGCTTTCAGTCTTTCAGAATGAGGCGGAATTGAATTTTTGTTATATATATGGGCTACAGTCATACAAATATAAAGGAGACTCAGAGCTCAAGTATGTCAAAGGCAAGTGAAACAGTAGTTTCTGCTCTTTGGTTTTTGTATTCCTATAAATCCTACCTTATATTGACACTCAAAACTAAATGTTGAGAACAGAATGCCATATAAATTCACCAAAAATATCTAATAAAGATATTTTTATATGCATGCTTTTTCTATGAACACTTACTTTAATCTTTGAAGATTATTTAACTAGAAAGTTATCAAGCGCTAAAATTATAATTTCCCCAGACAAGGAACAAAGCACAATTAGTTGCAAAGTCAAGACAAACCCTTTTCATTGGCATAACAGAAGTTCACTTACTTGATGTAGTTTGTCTGCAGTGAGAATGAAGATGGTTGTGATGAGCTATTCTTCCTCTTCATTATTATGAAATTAATACTTATAATATGACTGCCTTATGTAAGGGTATGAAATTGTACAAGATTACAGCATTACCTGAGAAGATGGTGAGATTGGAGTTCTAGACTTCATGTTATCTTGAGTGAGTTTTGAAATCTCAGGCACAAGATCATCATTTGTATAAAGGAATTGGAATAAATAATATCTAATTTCACTCTTAGTTCTAAAATGCTATGATCCTTAGCTGTTTTAATCATTCATCTGGAAACACTGATTACTGGATAATTTAGTTTGAATGACAGAATTTGACCTCAGAACAAAATTGTTTTGAAGGCTGTTTTTCCAAAACATTATATGGTCTCATTTCTTTCTTTATTTTTTTCCTGATAAAATCTAAAATAATAATCATTTGAAATTCTACTCCTTGAGATGAGGCATAAGTTATTAACCTACAAAAAAAAAGTAAATTGAGTGGAACATTGCGTAAATAACAATGGAGAATCACTGCATTAAAATGTAATTGAGTAATTTTCTTAGCTACAAAAACCTATAACCAAATATCAGCTCACAAAGTCTTCTGTCTCAGTTTGAATCATTCAAAAGATTCAAACTAGCATATTCTTCCACATCAATTTACTCTGTTTGTAGGAGAGTAACCTTAGTGAACTTTGACCAATCTATAGTTCCAAACCATCTGCTTCCAAAGGAAAATGATGCTTTCTTCAATGAAAGACATAAAAACACCGGGTATATGCCTAATTGCCCAGCTGGCTGAGTTTAGAATAAAACACTGCAAAGCTGATTGGTGAATTGATTTTGCCATTTGTTGTGGTTTTCTGCAAACATCTAATCAATTGGATAGTTTGTGCTGACCCATTTTTAGGCTATTGTGTTCTCTCTGTGATATTTATCTTCAATACCATTTTAGCCATATATATTTTTATACATTTGTAAAATGAAAGCACTCTCCTTATGCTGATTCTAGAGCTTCTGTATGCCAGGTACATATAATATAGAGGTACATATAATTTTAAAAATTAACCCAGTGTTCAGCATAATACAAAGTTCCCATATCAAACCTATTCACTATAGAAAATTTTAATGTAATTAAGCTAAGGGAGAAAAATTTTGAGGTACAAAAGTTGGAACGCTACATCAATGACAAAATTGAGACTTTTTTTCTCTGTACATATTTGTCCCATAAATTCAGATTCTAGATTTTGGAAGTAACCTTAAATGTCCTCTATTACAACACGCCATCTAATGTTTGAATTCCCTCTACAACATCTCCACCATGTGGTTATTTGGCCTAAGTCACCACCAGAGACAGGAAACAGAGTATGTACTGAGAAAATTAATTTTATCTCTGTTTAGTTCTAAGTATTGCATAGTTCCTCTTTATGTTAAGCTCAAACTGATATGTTGAAACTATTAACAGTTTGATTTAGTTTTGTACCATCAGTATCTAATACACTGAGCCTAAATCACTCATTAATGCTCCCTTCCCATTAATGATCTTCAAATAACCAAAAAGAGATATTAAGATCATCTAAATCCCTGTACATTTCTGACTGATTTCTTCTGAACCTTCTAAAATATGTTCATATTCCTATGGAAATGTGGAGCTTGAAGCTGCACATTATGCACTAGATGGTAGCTGATTACCAGAGTAAAGGCAAGTTGTTATTTCATCCAATAACATTCTGACATAATACTTCTATTAATGCAACGTAAAGGGACATTGATATAAACTGTACACTACTAAACTATTGTCTATAACCCTAAATATCTAACAAATATATTCCTTTTCTATAATTATGCTGTTCGCTTCTGGCTTTCTATACCTACTGGAATACATTTAGCTTTGCTCATATTAACTATAAAATTTCTATTTTTAGCTTTTCATCCAAATGAAAAGCTAATTAATTGGATTTAAATGTTTTCAATTTAACATATATAATTCCATTAGTAGCTGCATGTATTAATAATAGGAAGAAATAGTAATTAAACAAAAATTTATTCCTCTTTCATGTGGAGAACATTAAGAGATATGTAGCCCAAGAATGTCATAGTGACTCCACAACGCCAACAGAACTCAATTGTATTTGTTTGTTTGTTTTTAATGTTTTTTAAGTTTATAATACCTGAGCTCAAGGAATGCACAAAAAAGTACTTTTTATTCCAGATGGCAATAGGTTAAACTAAAAAGTAGGGTTCCTTTCAGTAAGGAGGAAGGAGAGAATACACATTCTGTCCAAGCATACATAGAACGTGAACACAAATTTTTAAATCTATTAGAAAATAAATAAAATTACAACAATTTCTGAAGGATTGAGAGTCACAAAAAGATGATGTTTCACATTTACAAAATTAATGCTTGAAATAAATGACAATGAAAACTCTTGCACTCCTGGTGGAAGTGCAATTTGTTTTACAATTCTGAAAGCCATTTTGTTATTATACAGTAACATCGAATATTTATAACTTCTTATTCAACAATTCATTTCTAGTAGGATCTCTTGAATATATTCACCAGGAGACATGCACGAAAATGTTTGCAATAGTGTGATACTGGAAAAAAAGATTCCAACAATAGTATAAATATGAATTGCTTGTTTTACGTAGCAGTCATATCCATAAAGATAAACCTTAAAATCATGAGGCATCATAGTAATACAAAAGGTACAAAGGAATATAGAAATTATAAGGACATTTTATAAAAAAAAACATTCACAGCAAAATAATTTATTATTGGTGATACACACATGCACTGCTTTGAAAAATTAATGAAAGTTAAGGATGACAAAATAAGTGAAAAGGATTCCCATTAGAGGAAGAGAGAACGAGAAAAGATTAGGAAGGCAAGGCAATGGGGAAAATAGGAGATTTTGGAAGTAATATTCTACATCCCAGGCTGAGTGTCTGATATGTTAAAATTGTATACATGTATTGCATATATTCCTTTTTGTATAAAATGTTCTATTTAAAATATGTAAAAGTCAGACAATTAATTAAGAGAAACATATGAAACCAGGTGACAAAGCAAGATTCAAAGTAAAAAGGCATATTTAGATATATTAATATAAAGAAAATACAAACTAAATTAGGACTTAATTATGAAACTACATAGCAGCATTTAATATTTAAAGAGCTAAAGTCATTAAAGGGACACATTGTATGATAATATAGGCACAATATATGAATATGTGACAGTCCCAATTCTGTTTCGAACAAATAACACAGCCAATGAAGCAAAAACTATTAGAAAAGCAAGGAGAAATCTGTTTCAATATTTTGTACATTTATTGATGTTCCCAAATACCTGAAACAGGGTTTGTAATACTAGCCAGTAAAATTTTTTTAATAAATAGAATAATTATAATATAATATTTATTATACCTGCTAAATTTAGATGGAGTTATTATAAACAAAAACATTAACAACATAAAGTAATTGAAACATTCCAGAATACACATATAATGAATATATTATACATTCATATACATACATAAATTTTAAGTATATTTCTACATTTAGTTATCTATCCATAAGAAATGCTAAATTTTCTGAAGCATAAATATATTAAAGGCCAAAACTATGATCATAATCTAATAAAATTAAAAATAGTAATTAAATGATCACCAAAAGCATATCAATCACACAAACATAAAAAAATACTGTATTTTTCCTGGAGTAAAAAGAAAAAAATTGAAGTGGTGTTACAAATTATCTGGAAATCAATTAACCCACATTTCAAACAAACCATCTATGATTAGCAAAATGGTATTCAGAGGAAAATGTTCAGACTTAAATATATTTCTTATTAAGTTAAAAACAATGGTAACGAAACTAAGAAATAATTTAAGTGTTTGTTTAAGGAGAGTAGAAAGTAGAAATTCACAAAGTGCTTAAATTGAATAAATAGGAAAAGAGTAAAAATAAATATAACCACTATTTTTTCTAAATATGAAAATACTTTTTAAAATCTTTGTGAGACTGAACAAGCAAGAAAGAGGATGAAGATAAAGTGTTAACAGAAATTAAAAGTTACAACCACAGATAAAGACTAAAATAATAGATGTAAATCTATATTAAAAATTTTGCAAATGTAGTAACTGAATAATTTGCTAGTGAAGTAAAAATAC